>JARHVA010001905.1:1532500-1652500 GCA_037957365.1 Torreya grandis | reverse complement strand
CAAAGTGAAATTAATAAGATAAGAATTTGAATTTGGATACATGAAACTAGGTTTGTGTATGTGAAGCATGTTCTAATGCATGTCTTGAAAATGAAACATGCATAAATTTGTCCTTACTTAAGATATATCAAAATAAACATATTATAATGAGTAAAGAAGAATATGATAAAAATTGATTAAAGAGATGGGAAAGTGGAAAGGAATGAATACACCTCATTGATTACATGAACTAATGTATGAAGATAGTGATAACCTATGTGTGTGTGTTTATAGTGATAAATCAGTGAATAGATTGGATTGAGATGATAGCTTTCTCAATCCTCATGTTTGGGTGGCTAAATAACTTAATCTAGTTTTGAGTCCATAATTTCCTACCCCTTCTTAGTGGATCATGACCTGTGAATAGATTGGATTAGACTGATAGTGTGTCTAACCCTCTCATGTGAGTATCTAAAGAACTCAAGTAGGATATGAATAAATCATTTCCCACCCATGTGTAGTATATGCATGTGAAAAACAACTAATAAAAGTAATAAAAATGTCTAACTAAGTATATCTAACTATGTATGTTGGCTCTATAGCCACTCAATTACATATGGAAGCTCTAGGCCACTCGTGAATGACAACCACTATAAGTGGATTAAGACATGAATCTAGTTACAACATGTAATATTATTTAATTTAAATATATTATAAAGAATTATATGTAATTTATCACTCCATTTGATCAATTGGTATGTAATTGAGCATATGAAAATAATGTGTCATGCATCTACCCACAAATCTAATATCTAAGTATATAGATTTAGGATTGAGTTATAATAAATTATATCTATATATATATTAGGTGAAAATGGGAATGATCATGCCATGCATGATACCCCAAATCTGAGCAAACTAATATTAATCTAAGTAAAAAATGAGTATAACTAACAAACCTATAAGTGGATTTATGTATACATGTACTATACTTGTACTATTTTGCCCAATCTAAGATATTCTAAAATTGAGGCTAATAGATAGTAGAACCATATCTTGGATAGTAGCATCATGTAGTATTAGTGTCCCCATTTAGGTGATAATTTAATTTTGGTTTTTATACCACTATACTACTTTTAGAGTCACTATTTTTTCATTGTATTTATCTATGTTTTATTTTATATAATTGATCTTGTTTGCTAAAAACATTACAATGAATGAAATATAAGACCTTGATATATATGACAAACCCCTATTAATTCCACCTATTTTTATGGTTTTTTTTAACCTATGAAAGAATTATCCTCAAAATAAAAAGCTCTACAAAATGTGTGTTATCTGAAACATATATTTTAAATGTGATAGTCCAATATAATGTTCATAACTAACATCAAAATGTAAGATAAAATAAAAATAAATATGTAATGTAAGATATATGTCATTTTTAGCATTGAAAATGGGTTTTAATATAAATTTCATTAATGTAAGTAACAACTACTCTAAGTATAATTGAGTAGTTAGCTAGTGAGATGGGACATGATGTCTAGCACAACACCCATGTAGGAAGGGTATATGGATGAGGTCCATCATGGAATATAAACCTAATGTTATAACATGAAAATAAAACTATCATGGCCATGATACATACATAAAAAAAAACATGAGGCATGAAAAGTAGGCCAAGGTGCCACAATACAAGAGACATGGGAACATGTCACTAAATCTAAGAAAATAAGAAATATAAGGACATGTTAAAATGTACACATAAACAAGTAACAATAATGTTAGGTTAGAGCCACATATAATGACATGTTCAAATGTTTCCATGCATAATTAAGAAAACACACACAAATACATGGGAAAATGTCAAAAGCATACATACTATGAATAGAAGTGGCATAGAATCAAAGAACAATGGAATATTCAAATTCCTTTAAATAAAAGAAGAATAGAAATATAATAAATTTTAAACTAGGTAAGATAGAAATTAAATTATGAATGGATATGGAGTAAAAATTTGTGTAAGAGTGAGTATGTACATATTTTGAGTCTATAGTATTAATATTCAACAAAAAATTTGAGTATGAGTAAAATGATCAATATCAAGATATAAAATTGCTAAAACTAGAATGTAAAACATATAAGGATAGACCCTGGTGATCAAAATGTGTATAAAAACAACCAAGTTGGAAAATGTGTCAAGTGAATACCCATGTATTAGTTTATATGTCCTAATGGGTAGATAACAGAGTTTGGATTAGTGTAGTGGACATGATTTCTATAATAATCTGTAAGCACTCAACAAGAACAAGTGAAATATGCATGTATGATAAAATTATTTTTACTAAGATAGATATCATATGTAGTGTCTACAAAATATAATAAATGCACATATATTAATGCATAAAATCTTTAAATTTTATGTTTTTGACACACACACACACACACACATATATATATATATATTCTAGAAATAAACAATGTACAATCAATGTGAAAATGAACTATGTATATGGATAAAGGGAGACTAAAAGTATGTACAAGAAGAGAGAAACCATACTAACTTGCGAGTCTCATGAGAGACTCACTATCACTATGAATTATGTAAAATAAGGGAGTTGTGATTGTGTGTGTTTTAGGAAAAGGTATCTATGGTCCCATAATATAATGTACTCAATGATCTATATCTATATCTACCTATGTAGTGGTGGGATGAATCTATGACATTGACTACAATGTCTTGTGAACTATAGTGGTTTTAGGAAACCATCTAGTAGAAGAATCAGTACATGACTATTGAGGTCAACATACCCCCATTTTGAAAAATGAGGACCCTGGATTAATTTTGTAAATTATTTAAAAATTGACATTCAAATTGATCAAAATTGATTTATTAAATATTATGTTTTCTTCAACTTTCATGGGCATGATTTGATTTCACCTAATATTTTTAATGTTGAATTTTGTGTTTACATGTTTTAGGTTTAATGGAGTCCCTTTTGAATAATCATTTTCTAGGGTTTTCTACTTTAAATGTCAAATTAACCTTTAGTTGGTTAAATAATATCATCTCAACTGATTCTTATTTATGTGAGAGCATTTTTATATATTATACCTATTTTAAAACTTTAGCCTAAATCTTAATTATATTTAATAATATAACTAAAACCTTTGTCTAAAATTTTATACTAAGTTTATACATATTTTTCAAGAGCTTATGTCTTTAATTTTATGTTTGCTAGTTCTAATTTAACCTAAAGATGCCAAGTGTCAAGATCTTAAAGCTGGAAGTAAATATCGATGATTTATAGGTAAAATTTAAAGTTAATAAGTCATATAAAGGATTTAAATTATGTGTTGCTTTTTGTAATGAATATCTAACAATGAGTGAGGAATCAAAGCATCAAATCTCTTGAAAAGGAATTGGAGATTGATAAGTGGAAAGATCTCAGTGAAGTGAAAATGGATTTGATGGTGATCATGGGTCAAAAATTCAAAGAAATTTTGAGGGAATGAAAAATTGACAAGTGACATGGTCTCAACAAAGCTCAAATAGATCGATAGTCTATGGTCAATCATGCATCTAGTAAATTAGTGACATGAACAAAGGTAGACTTTTCAAAGGGATTAGATTGAATGTGGTAGTGATGCATGTCAAAACAATGATGAATTAAATGAAGACCAAGTAATAGAATTTAACCTTCCAAATTGAGATCAATGATGTGGAGTAGGTCAAGAAGTTAATGTCTCAAATAGAACAAGGCGCCACCATGTGGCACAAAGGAATTTAATCAATGGAAAAGGCTTGCAAAGTGTATATAGATCTTGTGGAGTTAACAAGTTGTCTGATCTCAGAGGTCTTGATAGAGATCTAATGGACCATGATGAAATATAACACTAAGAGGCTCCTAAAGGCACAATGCTCATATTTTAAATAAATGAAAATCTTGACATGGCATTTCCACATAGGTATAACACATACCATTGGGTGATCTTGTGGTCCTAACACATGAAAGATATAAATGTGAAAATCATATGTAATCTCAGTAAAAAAATCTCATTATTCAAACTAGTTGACCACCATTAAATCCCTACATAAACCTTCAAAAACCCTAAGGTATATGGATTATCCTAAATTGTCTCTAGAATCACTATAATTAAACATAAATAGCTTAATATTCATCCCTAATTAGATAATTTGATCAATATTGTAGTAATGGAAGCCCAAAAGTATGTTTCAAAGCAAAATGTGGAGCTATATTTGACATCAGATGTAGAAGGGAGCATATTAATAGACATAAAGTTTGTATAAAATTTTTTGAACATAGGGGTTAAAAATTATTTTAAATTATTCTATATAAACAAGGTCTAAGTAATTCATGATGAATAAATAGGATACCTTGGCTATGAACTAAGTAATCTTATGGTAGGGTTCATATAATAAATTAATGGATCTTATCAATATAGTGATACAGGATAAAATCCATAGATTCAAGATAATAAAGCTAGCCCATTTGAACATGGTTATGGAAATATTTATATAAAATATCAAAGGTTTTAAAAATTGATCCAAGATATTGGAGGATATTTTTAGTGATTTCAAATAGTTGGAGAGTAGGATGATCCACATATTGGGTAGTTTGATCACATACCCAATGACACTTAGTCATATTATATTAATCATTGATGAGGAGTTCAATCATATATTTACTCAATTCATATAGGAGGTTAAAATGACAAGCTAAGGCAAAAGTTGGGCATATAGCAAAAAGATATTAGACATGATTCTATCAATAGAAGAAATTACTAGTGATGTTAAAAGCATCAAGGAAGTTTTGGATAAGGAAGATAAATATTTCAAAGGCTTGGTTGATCAATAAGAATAAATCTTCATGCAACCCATCATCAACTCTATGTTGATTAATGATCAACATGATAAAGAAATGAAGATGAAGAAGTAAAAGAAACAAGCAACTTCTCAAAGTCAAATTTTTTGACTTAAGTATACTTTTTTGTAACTGGACATGTACATCATTTTCAAAAAGGAATATTCTTTTTTTAAAAGCATGTGTAACTTATAAAAGCACATTTTTTATAGATCAATCCATTAATAAATTGTAATTAATTCTATATTATTTTAAAAGGATAGTTGTCCATGACACTTATATAATTTTTATTTAACATGGTTGACCAACATGCTCCCTTAGTCTTCTATAAAAGGGATATTGTCATTTCCAATCAGAGGGCATTTTTTATCAAGAACATGGTGTAAAATTTGAGAAATTATTACAAGCGAGTAATTCTATAATGATTCTTCAGTATTTATTTGTGTGTTTGATATTATGGCTACTCTCTCAATTATCTATTTGGATGTCTAGATTTAAATTGTTTATATGGATTGTTGGTGTGTTAATATGAATTTAGAGTTGTCAATTTGTGCTTAAGATAGGTTGATTAAAGGATTTTAAGTTCATTTCATTTTTCAAGATTTTTTTAATAGATATGTTAGTGCAATTTGTTTTTTGAAATAAATCTCTAAAGTGAACTTGAAATGTTATTTACATTATTTCACTTTTGCTTAGACATTTTCCTGATATATGGTAGTATATGTGCCTTTAAAATTTGTTGTCATATATTATTTTAGTACATGTATTTATGAAATTTAATCTCTATCATAATTTCTAGATTGAAAATTATAACAACTTCTTTATACCCTACCTTTCCCTTTGCTCATTTTTTTATCAACTCACTTTAGTCTACCTTCCATTGTAAATATTTATGCTAGCTTAGACTTTAGACTTAGGTTTTGACCATAATTCACTCTATCTAGTTTAGATCATATTCATATTTCATAGGAAAGCTATTAGGCCATGTTTTATCCCAACAACCAAATAGTTACATTATAAATTTTGTGAAAAAATTCATTTGCTTTGTTGTTAGTCCACTAGAGATATCAGGAATATCATAATTAGCTACTCATGCAATGGATTATTTGAATCCGTAAATGAGAAGAGTGTTTATCAACACTATGTAACCCCTATGATAAAATTTCAAGAATGAATATGTAGGTTTCATTGGCATTAGAAGGAGGGCCTTAGGTAAATCTTTATGAATTTGAAGTCTCTTTACTAATTTTAGTGAATTTTTTTCAAAGATCAATTCATTCTTTTCATATTTATGTTGTTATTAGCTCAATTATGTAAAGATAAATAATATTCATTATTTTATACTAGTCTTTAAGCTCATTTATCTAAAGATAGCTATTCTTTGAAGTTTCATGAGAAATTTTTGCAAAGGTAGTTTAAGCTTTGTAAATATGTTATGTTTGAGTTTAGTAATAGCAATTTTGTTCAAAGATTGATTGATTGTTTTAAAACATAGGTTTATTTGAACTTATAAGGGTGAAGATAATTCATATTAATTAGTTCTGATATATATTTGATCTAATTAAATTAAATACAGTTTTTTTTTGTATAGATTTATGCAAAATTTTCTTAACATGTAAATTTAGCCATCGTTATTTTTAAAGATAAGGTTTAGACATTGTATTTTGAATAGGATTAAAATATTACAATATGGAAATACCAAGGGTCAGGACTAGGACATGTTCAGAGATAATACTACCACTCCTTTCATTAGAATTTCAAAGGAAAATAAGAGAAGATAAAGGTAGACATAGGGTTTCTAAATCTCAACCTGCATCACTTGTTCATGGTGCTCTTGTGTTTAATCCTTTTCAAGGTATGACTTGGTTAGGTAGATATTCCATTAATGTACTTGGCCAAGTACATGACATACATAAAAATCCTAAGAAATACTTTCCTTCTTTCAATCCTAATAGTGAGGTTACTATTGAGGAACATATTAAAAGATTCAAATCTGCATTAATATTATTGAATTTATTTCATGAAGATGTTGCATCTAGATTATTTCCTTTCACATTTAAAGATGCTACACATGACTGGTTTCTCCACCTTCTTAAGAATTACATTACCAGTTAGAATGATTTTAATAGTATTTTCATTGACCGATTTGGAAAAATCATCAATCCTTGTATCTTTTATCAACAATTCATTATTGTTAAAAGATATTGAAGTGAAAACATTAGATATTTTAATGGCACATTATAGAATATGTTTAGTAAAATAATATATCCAGATAGACCTTGATGAAGATTTGTCTTTATAAATTTATAAGGATGCTTTAGATTTCATAACTTTTATTTTCTTAAAAAGGTTTGTTGGAGTTATAAACACATTAGCCTTGGCCTATGTTAAATCTATGACAATCAATGATCAAATAAAAACTTGAGGTCAACTAGCATATGTTATCCCCAATATCAATCCTAATATTCTTATGAGAAATGTCATTCCCAATGTTAATCAAAACATGCTTGCTTTGAATCAAACACTAGTGTTGAATCAATTACCATTGATTCATGCTCATTCTAGCCAAAACCTAGGATTCTTGAACAAAACTAAAAATGGATTTAATACACAAGATCAAATAGCTTTGGTGCCAATACTTATTAGTATAACTCAAATTCACAAGTTAGAGGCACCTAAAAATTAGAATGACTTCATACTCAAAATGGTTCAAAAAATGAGCATTGATTTCCTTCAATTTCAAAAATAATTAGGTAATCTTGGAGAAAATTCTAATAGAAATTATTTCTAATAGAGGTTTAATAGACCTAAAAATAGGTTTCATAATAATAGAAAAAATATTAATAAAAAAAATTGAGTCATCTTTCAACAAGAATAATCTTGAAATAAACATATGTGATGTAACTTTAACTAAATATTGTGGAGTTCATAACAATTTAAATCATGGTGAATTGGATTGTATCAAATTTTTTAATGCTTTTGAATTATTTCAAGATGAATTAGATAAATTTTAATATGGACATGACAAATATAATAATATATATACATATAGTTCTTCAAAGTCATCTAAATCTATTAACATAACTCTCATGTTGGAGACATTTGATTTTCCATTCCAAGATGAGAATGAGCCTAAAGATACCATTGAAGAGATTCATGATTTTAATTAGTATTTCAAGAAGACTTATCCTCTAAAGAATAGAGATAATAAATAACCATTGACTACTTCAACTCTATCAAATAATTTTTATACTCCAAATCCTACAAATAAAAATAATCCAAGGCCTCCTATGGGAAGTACCTCTAGATATAATGTTGATTTATATAGTTCTTATACTAGGAGTGGATATAATATATTTGAGGACATAAAATATATTAAATATAATATCACTTTACATGAGTTGACTAAAATCACTAAACAAATAAAAAATTTATTAGAATTTTTGAGCAAGGAGCCTAGTAAGTCACCAAAGGTTGCAAATTCCAATGTAGTTATGTATAAGAACAAATTAGAGGTTCCACTTTTTTACTAATAATTAGAGTTTTTGGTAAAAAAATACATAATATTTATTGTATTTAGTTAATTCTACCAATATCGTGCAAAAAGGTATTTTTTAAAAACATGGTTTCAATACAATTAATTTTGATAGAGTAGTTACTCAATTAGACAAATCAAGATTTAAAGTAATTGGATAATTGTTGAATGTTCATATGTAGCTTGCTAAAAAACCAAGGATACAACAATTCATATAAATTCAAGTTGTGTATATCCCTAATGCTTATGGAATGATAATGAATAGAGATTGGAAAAAGGCATTAAATGGGTATATGTCTACTGATTGATCTCATATGTGGATTCCATGGAAGGGATTTCCCAATCAAATCAAGATAGAAAGGGAATCAAAGATGAAGAACATGATCACTCAATATAATTCTAAAAGTGAAATGGTCAACATGGTAAATTTTGAGTTAGGATTTTACACTCTTAACACTTCTAAGGTATGTGACTCTAAATGTTCTCATGTTCTGCATAGAATGTTGAAATTATATTTTGATGTTGCTATATGTAAATTTGTTTTTGGAGTAGGAATTGTTCTAATTAACCCCATTGGGAAGTAATTTAATGCTTTTTATAAATTTTATCCCCCAAAAACCAATAATTTGGTATAGTATGATGCTCTAATTTTAGGATTAAAATTTTCCATTAAACACAATGCCAAATAACTACTAGTGTATGGTGACTCTAAACTAGTAGTTAATCAAGTTAAAAGTAAGTACCAATGCAAATTATCTTATCTTAAGAAGTAAAAGTTTAGAGTGTGGGACTTGATATATTAATTTGATGATTTTAACATTATTTAAATTCCTAGGGAAGAGAATAAGTCTACTGATGAGCTACCCTCAGCTATAGCCAACCTTATGCCAAATGAACACTCCCAAAGCCTTAACATTGAATTGGTTTCATGTTCCTCAGTTCCTAACAATGTCAATAATTTTCAAGTATTCAATTATGATTAAAAAAAAATTAGACTTCAATAGAAATTCAAGAGTGTTTGAGTCTCACATAATTAATGAGGTCAATTAATATTGTCTTGATGAAAATAAAATAAATGATAAGATGATTCAATTGAATGAAAACAAAATTCCCAAAGGCATGATTTCCATATAAAGATTTTTTGACATAGAAAAACTAGCTAAAATTGTCAAAATTCCCAAATTGAATGGGAAATATTATAATGTAGTTGACCCAAGAACTCAAGGTCAACCCCATATAGTAAATATTGGTATAACTTACACAAATGAAGAATTGAGAAAGGGTAAAGACTATATGACCAAAGTATAAATATATTAGAGAATAGTACTATAAAGACATAAAGATCTTTGATCTTAGAGTCATTACGTATACCATTCCATTAAAATAATCTTGTAAACCTTTTGAATAGAAGAAAGACCAGTCAACCCTGTGTTAGAACCATTGATCTATAAAGAGGTCAAATAGTTTTTCCCATTAGACACTCTACCTAGGTAGCTAACTTAGTGCCAGTTAGAAAGAAGAATGGACAAATTAGATTTTGCATAGACTTTAATTTTTTATATAGATCTTCTAAAAAGGATAAATATCCTTTACCCTCTCTTGACCAAGTCATTCAAATTATTAGTGGTTCTGCTATGATGTGTTTTAATGATTGTTTTTTAGTTTATAATCAAGTACTTGTAAACAAGGAGGACAAAATGAAAAAATTATTTATAACTAAGTTGGGCACTTTTGCCTACAAGAGAATGCCATTTGGATGTATCAATGGGTGGGTTATATTTCAAATATATATGGACCATGATTTCTAAGGTCTCATATGTAAGTGCATTATCATATATATGGATGATATATCTATGTTTTATAATAATAGGGAAGATGGCATTATGCATTTACAATAAGTTTTTAAACATTGTAAGAGGTATAAAATTTTTATCAATCTTAAAAATGGAATTTTTTATGTTACAGAAGGGAAAATATTAGGACATGTTATAAGAAGATATCGGATTTCTATAGACTTGAAGATTTGAAGCTATATCCAAGATAGAAACCCATAATATTAGAACATAATTAAAGTCTTTAGGAAAATCAATTTTGTGAGAAAGTTTTTTTGGTTTTTAAAAAATTATGATTCCACTTAATGACATGTTGAATAAGGATGCCAAGGTCATATGGAATGAAGAAACAGGGAAAGCCTTCAAGGAAATAAAATAAGCAATAGTATAGGCACTAGTGTTGATAACTCATGATTTCAAAATAGATTTCTATCTCTATTTTTTTGCTTCTGATCATACTATAGCTATTATTTTATCTCAAAAAATAGATAAGTGTGATCACCCCATTAAATTTATGAGTAATAATTTTAAAAATGTTGAGTTAAACTATTATATGATTGATAAGTAATCACTTGCTTTAGTTAAGGTAATTAAGAAGTTTATAAACTATATTCATAGGACTAAAGTGCATGCATTACTTCTAGACCCTTCCACTAAACATATGATTAGTTAATGTGAATTAAGAAAGAGAAGAGGTAAGTGGATATATATTCTCCAAGAGTATGTTATTGAAATGCAAAATAAAAATTTGGTAAGGTGTCAATGACTGATTCAATTAATAACTAATACCATTTCTAAAGTGAATGTCATATAGGTGGACTAATAACATTTTAAACCATATGATTGGTATGATGAAATTATTCATATTATAATCAATTTTTTTCCTATATGATTGACTAGAGATAAAATAAGATATTTTTGGCTTAAGGCAACACATTTCATGATCAAGGATGGAGTAATCATCAGGAAGAATTATTAAGGCATATATTTGAGATGTGTCTCGAAAGAAGTAGCTGAGATCTTGAGTACTTTTCATGAAAATATTAGAAGTGGACACAATTATAGAAATAAAATAGATCATATTATCCTAGTGGAACGATATTATTGTACCACTATTTTCAAGGATGCACACAAACATGTTAGAGAGTGTCATCAATGTCAAATTTTCAACACTAAGGAGCTAAAGCAACTATGTCATTGAGACCAATTATGATTGATAAACCTTTTTCTCAATGGTGATTAGAATATTTAGGTGTCATCAAAGCTAATTATTTAGATTAACATAAACATGTACTTACTATACAAGATGGATATATGTAGTAAAAAATAAGAAATGTAGAACTAAAGATGTGATCAAGTTCTTAGAAGATAACATTTGCACAAGATTTGAGACACTAGTATCTCTAGTCTATGATAATGGATTAGACTTTATATCTAATGAGATGATTGAGAGGGCTTATGATAAAAAAATAATTCTCAAGTTTTCACCAAACAATTACCTTTAAGGTAATGGAGTCTCAGAATAAACCAATAAGAACTTGATGAAGGCAATTAAAAAGCATGTAGTTGAAAAACCAAGGACATGGAATAAATTACAAAAGTATGCTTTGTGAGACGATAGAACTAAAGTGAAGTAAGCACTGAAAGCATCACCATTTATAATAGTATATGTTCAAGAACATATATTTCCCATTACACTCAAGATACCAATTTATAAGTTTATCCAAGAGTATATGGATGAAGATCAATAATTTGAAAATTCAAGGCTACTAGACATAATACAAACACAAAATGCAAGGGAAAAACCTTTTGTCAACTTCAACACACATCAAACCATAGTCAAAATATTGTTTGACAAGCATATAAAGATTAAGGTGTTCATGTAAGGAGACCTAGTCCTCTAGGACAAATCCTTAGAACCAAAAGTAAAGCATGGGAAATTCACTCCTTTGTGGATTGGTCCATATTAGATTATTGATACCTTGGGGGATAACACGTTCAAAATCAAAGACTTGTAAGGATCAGAGATCACCTTGCTAACTAATGGGTAATAACTCAAGCATTACTTCTTTTGTTCCACTTGAAGTCTTCATGGAGTGATTTCTAAGGCTAGTTAGAGTTAGTGTAGGTAGGCTTAGATTACTTTATTTCTTGTACCTTGTCTATAAATAGTATTTGTATATATTTTTTTTCTTGTTATGTGTTTCCTTTCCTTTTCTTTGTTCCCTACTTTCAAATAAGTCTTTTTAAAGACATTTTTCAAGCTCAAATCCATGTAGTTTCTCATAGGAATCTCACAAATAAAGAATGTAGATATGTAACTTAAGCATTGGTTGATCATGGATTATGTAAATTAGAGCTTGATGTTATAGCTTTTTGAAATTGGTGAGGATTGATATTTAGGTTAATTATTTCTTAAAATTTAAATCTTATTATGATCTAAGATTGGTTATAATAAGGAATGCACATGTTGAGTGAAAGTTTCAATTATTTGAACAAAGTCATGTTATCACTTAAAGAATAATATTTATTAGGATGAATTTTATAACCAAGGATGATTTTATAAAGATCAAACATTGACCAGATCCTAAAACCTAGCTAATTATGGTTTTCAACCTTTATTGAGACCTAAATATACATGAAAAATACAAAAAAAATAAGGTATTTATTGAAAATTTGAAATCTTTTTAAGAAAAAGTGATTTTGGTAACCTTCACCGAGTCTATGGACACCTATCTAAAATTGGAACAATGCCTTGAGTGGATCCAAATGTATCTCTATCAGGGCTATAAATGTGTGGCTGGTAGTAGAGCAATTCCCAATCCTTCCATATTTCAAAATCATGATTATTAATAAACATATAAATATTCTATAAGTCAATGTTAATGATTAAGATCATGAAGTCTAGATTTTTTCTCTAAATCCCATGGTAATCAGTCAAAGCATCAAATCACACATAAAACATAGCTAAGTTTTGATGTTTCAGCCTAATTTTGCATGTGTAAGACTATTTTTATCATGAATTGATCTTAATGATGGCACTTGATGATATGGAATAAGTAGTTTGGTTATTAGTTCAAACCAAGAGAGTCTTAGTTCTAACCTTTTTCAATGTTTCCCTTAGAAGCCACCATTTGTTGAGGTCAACATAACCCCATTTTTGAAAAATGAGGACCCTAGTTTAATTTTTCAAATTTTGTAATAAATTGGCATTCAAGTTAATCAAAATTTCATTATCGAATATTATGTTTGCTTCAACTTTCATGGGCATGATTTGAATTCACTTAATATTACTAAAGTTGAATATTGTGTTTGCATGTTGCAAGTTTAATGGAGTCCCATTCGAATAATCATTGTTCAGGGTTTTATGTTTTAAATGTAAAATTAACCCTTAGTTGGTTAAATAATATGTTCTAAATTGATTCTTATATGTTAATGCTTGGTTAAAATTGATTAATTGAATCTATATCTAAATAATGTAAAAAAAGAACTTAGCCTAAGTGTGTTAGCCTAGGTTCCTTTGAAATAGATTCAAATATACATAGGATCATATTTACACAAGAACATTTTTATATTTTATACCTAGTTTAAAACTTTATCCTAATTCCTAATTATATTTATTAATATAACTAAAACACTAGTCTAGAATTATGTACTAAGTTTTTATATATTTTATGAGATCTTATGCCTTTAATTTTATGTCCATAGGTTATAATTAAACCCAAAGATTTGAAGTGTCAAGATGTCATTCTTGGAAGCAAAGATAGACAACCCATAGGTAAATCTAAAATTTGATAAGTCAAGTAAATGATCGATAGTGCACATTGGTTCATGAAATGAAGACCTAATAGTGAGAAACAAATCAAAGCATCAAACATCATATGAAGGAATGAAATATTTAAAATTGGAAATATCTTAGTAGAGCACTAATGTATCCAATGACAAGCATGGGTCAATAAGTCAAAGCACCTATGAAGGAATTCAAGATCAATAAGTGTCATGATCTTAGCAAAGATCAAATATATTTATGGTCTACGGTCGATCATGCATCCATAAAAATGATTTTGAAAGTTAAGGTAAACTTTTCAAAGGGCTCATATCAAACATATTAGTGACATGTGTCATAACCATGATGAATTAAATAGATAATAACAAATAACATTCAACCTCGTAGATTGAGATTAATGATGTAAAGTAGGTAAAGAAGTTAATATCTTAGATGGAATGAGGAGCCACCACATGGTATAAAGGCATTTAGTTGATGGGAAAGACTTGAAAGGTACATAGAGAGCCCATGGAGTCAACAAGTGGCATGATCTTGGAAGTCTTGATAAAGATCTAATGGCCCATGATGAAAGCTAATGCTAATAGGCTCTAAAAGGCACAACGATCATATTTTAAATAAATGGACATTATGAAATATGATTACCACATAGGCATAACATATCACATTGGGAGATATTTTGGGACTAACACATGAAAGGTATAAATGTGCAAATTATATGCAATCTAAGTCTAAAAATCTTACTATTTGAATTAGTTGACTACCACTAAAGCCCTATATAAAAATTCAAAATCCTTAAAGTGTAAAGATTATAATTGAAAAAAATAATTGAATTGTCATCCCTAACTAGATAATTTTATCAATATTATAGCAATGGTATCCTAGAAGGATGTTTTGAAGCAAGACATGGAGCTATAATTGACATCAAATGTAGAAGGGCACATATTCAAAAACATATATTTTGTAGTATCTACTTTAAACATAGGGGATAAAAATGGTTATAAACTATTATAGACAGTTGAAAACCAGCCAATGATCACCAATGATGAGGATAATATTCTCACTACAAAAAGGCTCTGTGACAACATTATATCAATATAAATGACTAGACTTCACCACATAATTACAAAGACTGAGGTACTTCACTACATTGACATTTTTGGTCTAATTTTTAAGGAAACTAAAATAGATAAAGGCATGTTAATTAATGAATATAATAAAAGGAAGGTTTCTTACATTTATTAGCATTCAAATATTAAGGTGTTTATATAAGGATACCTATTTCTCCTTCGAGACAAATCCTTAGAACCAAAATTAAAGCATGGGAAATTCACTCCTTTGTGGATTGGTCCATATTAGATTGTTGAGACTTTAGGGTATAACACCTTGAAACACAAAGACTTATAGGGAGTAGAGATCACCTTGCCAATAAATGGGAAAAACCTCAAGTATTACATCTTTTGTTCCACTTGAAGTTTTCATGGAGTGATTTCTAATACTAGTTAGAGTTAGTGTAGGTCCGCTTAGTTTAGTTTCTTTCTTGTTCCTTATCTATAAATAGTGTTTGTACCTATTTTTTATCTTATTTATTTGATTTTTGTGTGTTTCCTTTTCTTTTCTTTGTTCCCTCCTTTCAAATAAGTCTTTTTAAAGACATTTTTGAATCTCAAATCCATGTACTTTCTCAAAGGAACCTCACAAATAAATAATATTGGTATGTACCTTAAGCATTGGTTGATCATGGATTATGTAAACTATATATTTGTGTTATATCTTTGAGAAATTGGTGAGGGTTGATATCTTCGTTAATTTTTTCTTAAAATCTTAAAGCTTATTATGATAAAAAATTGGCTATAATAAGGAATGTACATGTTGAGTGAAAGTTTGAATTATTGGAGCAAAGTAATGTTATCAATTAAAGAATAATATTTCTTCGGATGAATTTTATAACCAAGGATGATTGTCTAAAGATTAAACATTGACTAGATCCTAAAACCTGGCTAATTCTGGCTCCCAACCTTTCTTGAGACATAGATATACTTGAAAAATTCAAAAAAATAAGAGTTTTATTGAAAATTTTAAAGCTTTTTAATAAAAGTTAATTATTATAACCTCCACTAGGCTATGGACACCTAGATGGAAGTGGAACAAGGAGTTGAGTGGATCCAGAGGTATCTTTATCAGAGTTATATATGTGTGGCTAGTAGTAGAGAAATTCACAAGACTTCCATGTTATAAAATCATGATTCTTAATGAAGATATAAATATTCTATAAGTCAATGTTAATGATTAAGATCATGAAGTCTAGAATTTGTTCTGTAAATCCCATAGAAATTAGGCAAACCATCAAAACACACACAAAATATGACTACATTTTGAAGCTTGATCCTAATTCTACATGTGTAAGACTTTTTTTAATAGTTTATTGATCTTAATGATGGTTCTTAACCATATGGAAACAATAGTTTGGTTATTAATTCAAACCAAGAGTATCTCAGTTCTAAAATTTTTCAATGTTTCCCTTAAAATTCACCATTTATTGAGGTCAACATAACCCCATTTTTGAAAAATAAGGACCTTGGATTAATTTTAAAAATTGTGTAATGAATTAACATTAAAATTAATCAAAATTTCATTATTGAATATTATGTTTGCTTCAACTTTCATGGTCAGGATTTTAATTCACCTAATATTACTAATGTTTAATTTTATGTTTCCATTTTGTAAGTTTAATGGAGTCCCATTCAAACAATCATTGTTCATGGTTTTGTGTTTTAAATGTCAAATTAACCCTTTGCTAGTTAAATAATATGTTTTCAATTGATTATTATATGTTAACCTTCTGTCAGAATTGATTAATTGAATTTATGTCTAAATAATGTTAAAAAAAACATAGCCTAAGTGTGTTAGCCTAGGTTCCTTTGAAATAGATTCATATTTACACAGGATCATATTTACGTAGGAACATTTTCATATTTTATACCTAATTTAAAACAATAGCCTAAGTCCTAATTATATTTATTAATATAACTAAAACCTTAGTCTAAAATTTTGAACTAAGTTTATACATATTTTATGAGATCTTATGTCTTTAATTTTATGTTCATAGGTTCTAATAAAACCCAAAGATGCCAAGTGTCAATATCTCAAAGCTGGAAGCAAATATATAAAATCCACAAGTAAAGATAAAAGTTGATCATTCAAGTAAATGATTGATGGTGCATATTGGTTCATGCAACAAAGACCCAAAGGTGAGTGATGAATCAAAACATCAAACATCCTATGAAGGACTGTGAGATTTAAAAGAGGCAAGATCTTGGTAAAGAAACATTGGATCCAATGAAAAGCATGGGTTAGCAAGTAAAATAACCTATGAGGGCATGCAAGATTAACAAGTGTTAGGATCTTAGAAAATCTAATATAGATTGATGGTCTACGATCGATCATGCATCCATAAAAATGTTATTAAAAATGAAGGTATACTTTTGAAAGGTCTTAGATAAAACACATTCATTACATGTGTCACAACCATAATTAATTATATAGATATTGACAAATATCATTCAACCTCTTAGATCATGATCAATGATGTGGAGTAGGTAAATAAGTCAATGCCCCATATGGAACAAAGAACCACCACATGGCATAAAGGCATTCAATTGATGGAAAAGGCTTGAAAGGTACATAGAGATCCCATGGAGTCAACAAGTGGCATGATCTTAGAGGTCTTAATAGAGATTTAATGGCCCATGTTGAAATCTAATGTTATTAGGCTCTAAAATGCAAAATGGTCATATTTTAAATAAATAGACATCATGAAATGGAATTACCACATAGGCATAACATGTCACATTAGGAGATATTATGGGTATAGCACATGAAATGTATAAATGTGCAAATCATATGTAATCTAAGTCATAAAATCTCATCATTAAAACTAGTTGATTGCCATTAAAACCTTATATAAACCTTTAAAAGCCTTGAAGTGTACAAATTACCCTAAATATTCTTTAGAATCACTACAATTGATAAAAAAAAATTAATTATCATCCCCAATTGGATAAGTTGATCAAGATTATACCAGTGGCAGCCTAGAAGCATGTTTCAAAGCAAGATGTGGAGCTATAATTGACATTAGACATAGAAGGGCACATATTCAAAGACACAAATTCTATAGTAGCTTCTTTGAACATATAGGATAATAATTGTTCTAAACTATAATAGACAATTGAAAACCAACCAGTGATCACCAAGGATGAGGAGAAGATTCTCCATATAGAAAGGCTCTATGATAACATTATAGAAATATAAATAACCATAACCCACTACACAACTACAAAGACTAAGGTACTTCAATGCATTGACATTCTTGGTCTCATTTTTAAGGAATATAAAATAAATAAAGGCATTTTAATTAATGAATATAATCAAAGGAAAGTTGCTTACATTTACTCAATTGCATTTGAGTCATATTACAAGCTCCTTGAACCCCATATTGACTTGATCTTAATCAAATCATGGCCTAAGGAGAATAATTTGATGGATACCCTAGCTCTATGAATAGAATTTGGAAGTTGTGTCATTATGGACCTTGATATAAAAATTCTTATTAGTCATTTTAGACCATGGGTCAGGATGGTAATGAAAATGTTAAATAAATTTTATGGATGTCCAACCATAACATATGTTAACCCCATCTGGGTACCAATGGTTTATTTCAACATTTAAAATGTGACAACCCCCCAAGTGAGACTATTGGTATCTCTTTGAACATATAAATATATGAAATTAGGCATAAGAATAAGAATGAGGTTTCATGTATTACCTCTTAGATGCCCTATGTGCAACAACAAAGATCCCAAATTAGAGTGAGTGGTATCAAAATGGAACCTAGATAGTTTCCCAATATTAATCTAAGTTGAACATCTAAAAATATAGTCATCACATTCAATTTATCTATGATTTTGTTTATCCAACCCTAACTAAAGCTATAATCAATACCCATATGTGAGTAATTACTCCATTAATTAAGAAATATATTGAAGCCATGGGATATATATATTTTTACATTGAATTAATGATCACAAGGATTGAGGTAACTCAAAATTATCCTCTTAAGTTTTCAGTCCATGTCCCTGATAAGCTAGCAAAGAAAGAGTTTACCTAAAAATTATTCCATGGTATAGATGGCCTTTTCAAAACCAAAAGAAAGATACTTATTCATAGCTTCCCTATGGCCACTGGAAAGACTAAATTTAGACCATGGGATCACATTGAGGCAACATCGAAACATAGACTATCTTTCAAGTTACAAATGGATGAACTCAGATTATGGGACCCTTGTGGAAGAGTTAAAGAATATTTAAGACTTAAGGTTATTATGAATGTACCCTATGATCATGATATTGGTACATTTGAACTTATATACACCCAGGAATCCTCCTACTTTGAGGTAATTATGAAATTAGAAGAATACTATATTAGACCCGAGTATAGATATCTAGAGACTAAAAGGTAGATAATAGATGGTAGTTAGGCCTCTCATAGTACCATTTGATTGGTGGTGAATATTATAAACTCCCAATAGCATAATTTAAAAAAAACATAAACCAAAAGATTGAAGACCAAAGTAAATAGCTTCAAGTTCATTAGATGTTGAATCATCTAAGACAACAAAGCATTATTTACCTTTAGAGGAAGTTCATATTATATCCCTTGATCCCAAAAAAAATTTTGAATATACAATGAAGATTATATCCATGATTTACTAGTCAGATGTAAAATAGAAATAAGTGTTGAGAAGACTAAAGAAGATAAATGGAAAACATTAGACTTGGTACCCATTGGGCCTTATAAAATGAAATATGAGACTTCCATTGTATCAAAGGCTAAGAATACTAAAGTAACCATCATTATTCCCTTAAAAGAAGTAAATTTTTTAAGTTAAGAGAAAATTTTGTATGGGCCACCTATATTTTAGTGTTTTATTTATGAACCAAGAGTGGAAAATCCACCCACTCATCACCCATGGGCCTTGGTCAAGGCTATTAATATCCATGTGTAGAAAGAACTAAAACCATGCATTATTGTTTTTAAAGAGGAAAAGAGGTTAGATACTATAATATAGTGATCAACCCAATCACAAGTGGATATCCCTATTTTTTAGGTGACATAATGTTCATTTGGGGTGAGGTTTGACCCAAGTACTTCTAGTTTACATAGGGCAATTAAGAAAATAGTCATACAAGGTGGTGAGGAAATGACTAACCAAAATGTAGAACCTTTGATGAATTTAACTAAGAAATAAGGTTAAAGGCTAGGTGAAGATATAATTTTTAAAGAAGATGTCTTAGATTTGGCTCAAGCACACTCAGAATAGATTTAAGCTACCATCAAGGGCTTAAAATAAAATAATAAAAACTGAGAGGAATAGTTAATCCTATCTATTGTAGGAGATATGGTTAATCAATTTGAGACCAATATTTATAACATATTAAACTCTTTGAGATCAACAAGGTCCAATCAATGCATGATGAACAATTGGGGTACCTTTGTTATAAGCCAAGTAAACTTATGGTAGGGTTCATAAAATAAAGTTAAGGAACATATCAATATAGTGATAGAGGATCAAATCCCTAGGTTCAAGACAATCATCCTAGCCCATTTAAACATGGCTATGGAAATATTGGTGTAAAATATCAAGGTTTTGAACAAGTGGTCCAAGAGAGTAGAGGATATATCTAGGGATCTCCAATAGTTAGAGAGCAAGATGATGCACATATTGGTTAGTTTGATCACAAACCCAACTACACTCAGTTATATTATCTTAATCACTGATGATGAGTTCGATCATATAGATAATAAATTCATGTAGGAGGTGAAAATAAAAATCCAAAGTAAAATAGGGGCAAATAACATAAGTATCTTAGAAATGATTTTATCAGTAAATGAAAAGATTAGTGATGCTAGAAGCATCAAGGAAGCTTTGTACATGTAAGATAAAGATTTCAAAGTTTTTGCTGATCAAGAAGAATAAATATTCATGGAAACCATAATAAAATCTAAGTGGATTGATGATAAAAATGATAAAGCAATGAAGATGAAGCAATAAGTAGCTTCTCAAAGTCAAATTTATTGACTTAAGTATATTCTTCTGTAACTTGACATGTACATAATTTTGAAAAAGGAATATTTTTTCTATAAAACCATGTGGAACTTATAAAATAACACTACTTATAGGTCATTCCATTTATAAAGTGTCATTAATTCTAGAAGGTTGTAAAACGATAGCTAATCATGACACTTATACAATTTTTATTTGACATGGTTGATTGGCATACTCCCTTAGTATTATATAAAAGGGGTATTTTCATTTCTAATGAGAGGAATTTTTTGATGAAAAAAATGTTGTAAAATTTGATTAATTAACACAATCAAGGAATTCTAAAAAGACTATCTAGTATTTTTTGTGTGTTTTTTATTATGGCTGCTCTCTCAATTATCTATTTGGATGTCCCTATTTGAATTATTTTTATGTAATCTTTATGTATTCATATGAATTAAAAAAAATTATGTTGTGATTAATCTAAGTTAATTGAATGATTTTAAGTTCATTTAATTTTTATGCTTTCTTTACATATGTGTTAATGCAATTTGTTTGTGGAAGTAAATCCTAAAGTGAACTTGACTTATTATTTGCATTATTTCACTTTTCCTTAGACATTTGTTTGATATAAGGTAGTATCTATGTTGTTACAATTTGATGTCATATATTAGCTTACTACATGTCTTGATGAAATATAAGATCTAGCATAATATCTGGATTGAAAATTAGAACACCTTCATTTTCCCCTACCTTTGTTTTAGCCTATTTTTTTATTAACTCACTTTAGTTTAGCTTCTATTGTAAATATTCATGCTAGTTTGAAATTTATATTTAGGTTTGGATCATAATTCACTCTATTTGTTTCAGATCATCTTCATCTTTCACAACCAAGCTATTAGTACATAGTTACTCCAAACAACCAAACATATACATTATAAATTTCATGAAATAATTCATTTACTTTGCTACTATTCCATCAAAGATATTAGGAATATCACAACCAACTACTGATGTAATGGATTCTTAAAATATAAAAATGAGAAGAGTGTTTCTCAAAAATCTATAAACCCTATGATACACTTTTGAGAATCAATAATGACATAGGTTACCTATGATAAGAACCTTGATAACCCAATAATATTGATCTTAGTAAAAATTTAGTGGAGGAAGGCCCTCTAGAGTATGTGACATATCTTTACCATAGGGGTCTCTCTTATAATGGTTTCTATTGGAGAGTATGTGTACATGTTGATACTATAGGATTATATCTCACCTATGATTTTGTATCTATTGAAATCTATGATGTATCAGTAAGAATTATGTTTTGAGTTGTAACTAATAAGTGTTTATATCTAGTAACTATGTTAGAACTATAACTAGTAATTTTTAAGTAACTACCTAAGGAATAGGTAGAGGATACTCATATAGAATGACTTAAACTTTGACCTCATTATTTACATGCATATATTTTAATCATCTATACATTATGTATGGGATGGATTATATTTTTTATATCCATGGCATACACAATAATAGATCAAACACACCTGCACTAGGTACTACTAAGAAATGAGTGGCTATATGTGTTGGTCCAACCTATAATGGAAGCATAATATCCTTAGTGGATCTTTGAACATGACCACTAAAACCACTAAAACTATGTATATTGGGAATATATCCTAACTGAATACCCTAAATGTTGTAAAAATTTCATAGTGCACATCCAAATGCTTGACTTGTTGTCAACCATAACACTTTAAATAGGATGATGATTTGTATATGCTCATATAAAGTGTGCTTGTAAATATGTATCATCATCAAAAATATCCTAATATAAAAAGGTGATAAGTGGTCTAGATAAAAATATAATGTGGTATATATCATTGATATTATGTAAAAGGTGTACATTCTATATAATAATATGATATGAAGATGGTGGTGTATGCACTTGATATGTGTAGTGAACACTTTAAGTGATCCATACCTCATTTTTTGTGTGCTTTGGAAATAGATATAATATTATTTTTAATTCCTTATATTTTACATGGTGTACTTTTGGTGCATCTATGTGTGTGCCCACATCAATAATGTTAGCCTCATTCAAATCTTGTATCCTATGTTTTAGGATTATGCATATATTTGGTGTATGGCCTAGTTACATATGATACTAATATAATGTGTTAAAATAATATCTTTTGGAATATGTTGCATCATATCAACCTATGTGATGCAAGGAAAACATGTGGCATTACATTCCAAGAGCCACTATAAAACCTATTCTTACAATTCTATAAGGTTGGTAAAGATTCGATGTTTAAGATATGATAAAACTAATTTAGGCGATGGATTTGAGGTTGTGTTAACTTTGGTATTTAGATCAATCTTGTTCTCAGTGGCCCTTACCTTATATGGAGGCTTATTTGAACTCTTAGTAGTTGATTCTAATCCATTGGTATATTTTAGTTTGCCCATTGATAAAAGCTTGGCCTCTCTTTCATTTACTATGTGGCATAAATATGTGAATATTAGAAAATTAAACAAGATAGCTTCATGTAATGTTTGTAAAAGACTCTATTTGAAGATGTTTTGAAGGTCTTTATCTACCATGGAGCTAGTCAATTTAGCTAATATGGTCTTATATAGTAAGTTGTGTTATATTATAGGTTCATTTAAATTTTGTTCCAACTATGCAACTTGGGTATATGAGATTTTATCACTAATATTAGAATAGAAGTATGCTGAAAACATGCTAGATAGGGATTGAATTATGTGATAGATTGATTCAATAAGTCATAAAACCACTATAAGTCAAAATACTTTAAACTATGTTGAAATAATATTTTGAGGAGACAATCATTAGACATGTAGTCTAAACATGCTACATTAAAATCTCATATATGGTGATTTAGGTAAACCTTTCCATTATATAATGTAAGGTTAGGTACCAAAAATATGAATGGAAAATGAGTTTGCACTATGTGTTGTGCCAAAGGTGTATTTAAGATAATATTATAATTCAAGGCATGGGATGGCCTAGTGGCTCCCTTATAAAGATGTAACACCTTAGCTTGTAGAGTATGAACCTTTTGCATAAAGGATTGTACATATAGAGTAGAGGAACTAGCCATAAGAGGCATAGATTTCACAGAATGTTGTTGAATTATAATTTTAGGTTGTGCTAGCTAAGTTGGCCCCGATATATATGTAATAATGTTATTAGATAGGGGATTTGAAGATTGAAAAGTATTTGATTTTTTTTTTAATTTTCCATTATGGCTTATAATTTTTTTTCATGATCAAAGGATTATTCTTGAATTATATATTTGAATATCTATATAAAATCATCATTATTGACAATTATGTTATCATTTTTAAGTGGAGGGAGAGTGTCCTACTTTCTAATTTGTGTATCATCCTATTCTTGATCATATTATTCATATTTAGATGAATTATTATTGATATTCACATAATAAAGGTTTGAAGGATCAATAACAATAGTTAAAACAAGTCCCTTATCCATGTTATAAGATCAAATAGTAGGAATCTTAATATGCTCTATAGGATGACCACCCAGCCTAGTACTTATTCTTAATTGAAGAGAGATAGCTGTTTTTAGATGGCATATAGTAAACAAATTGGAATAAAACTAATAAAATAGAATATATCAAATCTCAAAGATTTAAATAAAATAATGAAAATAAGAAAAATAAGGATACAATCCCTATAATCATCTAAGGTTAGGGTTTGAGAAATGTATAAAGTAAGTTAAATTCACAGAATGTTTTAATTTTTTAGGTTTTAACTTATGTAAATCCTATGTTTGAATAAATAAATGTGTAGACTAAATTGGGGAAATAATATGAAAAAAATATAACCACTAATTTTTTACATAATTGATTAGATTTGAATTTTACAAAAATTCTAATAAATACTACAAATAAATAATTATGTAGAAAATACCTGATATAGATGATCTGAATGCTAAAAAATGAGATGAAATCTAGTTTAAGTGTATTAAATGTGATTGAGATTAGAAATATAGAAAATATAAGCTTAGGGATATTATAGATGGTAGTATTTAGAAGTAGAGTAGAATATGGATTGATAACCTTAATTTTACTCAACTTGTTTCATGTTTGACTAGATATTTTGCATCTGATTTCCATCAAATGGATATAAGGATAAAGTTCATGTATTTGTAGCATTATTTTGCTTTTATGGATAATAAAATATTTAGAGGCTGGCCTTATGAGGCTTTTTTCTTTTAAAAATGTATTCATTCAATAAATTTATGGTAAAACACATCGGCACCAATTGGGGGGAACTTGTTCTATGTGGATTTAGTGTCCTTATTATGGTGCTACTATCTAGTTAGCATAACACTATGCATGAGGGGATATGATCAATAAGTGAGGGTATATGACTACATTTAAGTTGACTAGGGATGCTTTTGGCCCACATAAAGGTTGGATAGGTATGATAATAGGATCTAGGTTAGGTCCAAGGCTAAGCTATCGATAGGTAGTCTTAAGTATCACTGTTAACACTCAAATACACTTTTAGGTGTTTAAACTATGTATGGTGCCCCCAATTTGATAAAAATAGTATGAATCAGAGCTAAACTGAGCCTAAACTAGTAATCTATAATTGAACCTATGCAAATAAGGACTGTACCAATTATACTTTTCTAGACAATCTATTTTTTTGAATCTATGGATTCTAGATAGTAGTGCCATATCTTGGATAGTAATGTTGGTGGTTTTAATACCCCAATTTAAGAGCTAATTTCTAACAATTTTAATTTATCTACAACTAGAACTAGTCCACATATGCAAACAATAAGAAAGTTGGCTTAGGTCCACATGGAAGGACATGTTCTAATGTCCACATACACAATCATGAATCTACACATAAGGACATGGAAACATGTCCAAAGCATACATGTAATGAAAATAAGTGGTGTAGAGATGAGAAGAAATGAAATATTCAAATGACCTTCAATATATAGTGAAACATAGAGACACATTAAAGTACAAATTAGGAAATCTATAAATAACAATATGCACGAATGTATGCTACAAATATGTATATAAACTTAGTTTAAAGTAGTAATATCAAAAAAAGATATGAGTAGGTGTAGGATGATCAATATAAATATATAAAAATGCTAAATATATGATGTGAGTTTAGAAAGTTGTACCCTATAAATTAATATTGTGTATAAGATGCCCCAAAAGGGGTGAATGTATCAAATTAGGAACCTATGTATCTATGTATATGCCCTTAGTGGGTGGATAGTGGCAATTTTAGATCTATGTAGTAGACCTATGTCCTATAATTATCTACGAAAAATAAATAAGATTAAGTGAACCATGTATGTATGATAAAAATTGACTAGAAAAGTAGATGATGGAAATAATATCCTTTAGGTAGAACATAGTCTTCACCCTAAGTTCTATCCACCACTTCTTCAGGTATGAAAGAACAATTAATAAGATGAGAATATAAATGCAAGGAATAAGGAATTTAAGAAAGTATTATTTGAAATACAATCATATTGTGCATCATCTCACATTGATTCCTATGGGATAGATCTAGAATGAATGCAAGAAATTTTCAAGGCCTTTGATGCATATAATGAGAAACTATAGGCCAAGAATGACAAGAATTGGTTAAAGAAGTTCTAGACATTGATTGATTTTTTCTCTAATTAAATATTTTCAAATGTTTTAAGTTCCATTTATAATTTCATTTCAAAAATATTATAAGTTATAACTATAAACATACAACTATCCTTTTGTAACTTTTTTGGGAAGAGAAAACGTATTTTTACACTTTATATTTTGATAATGTGAAGATGCAAATTACACTTTCTATTTTGACAAGTATGAATTGTTAAAAGTACAAAAACATGAAGTATAAATTTCATGTTTTATTTTAACAAGTGGAAAGACTTAAATTATTAAAAGTATCACTTGTATTTCATAAGTTAGGGTTTTACATCAAAAGTGATTTTGAGTTATCTTTTATTTTGGAACCCAAAGTTCTATTTTGGGATCCTCTTTTTGCATGAAGAGATTTTGTAGCTAATTAAAGATGAAGAAACATTATATGGAATTAATCCATTCCATTCTATACCATTCCACCCCAAATATCATACCAAAACCTTTCATTTCACTTTTTAACCATTTCATGAATCTAAGATGCCATAAATATAATAACTCACCTTATCTGCATGAGGGTTTTAGATCTACATGATTTTGTTACTGGGCATTCAAGTTTGAATAACTACATCTCATTTATGAGATATTTTTGTATAAATATGGGTAGACTCCATTTCCCAATCTATATTTTTCTTCTAGTTATATATTTATGCATTTTGAATTGTATTTACTACAAGCTATAACCATTGGAGAAATAAATTAAAGATTTACCTTTCTTGTTTTGAGATATTTATGTGTAAGAAATTTATTTAAGTATTTTTGGAAGCCTTTTATGTTATTTTTAGTCAAAATGAGTTTGTTTGTGGTATTTTTACCCTTATAAAAATATTTTTTGAGAAAAATAAAGAAACCTTTTCCCTTTTGTGAAAAATAGCTAAATATTGCCTTTGATTTCCCATTTGTATAAGTCTATGCTTGAACAAATTGTCATTATAATTTTCCACTCTATTGTGTTTAATAGTAAATAATTAAAATCCATTAAAATATTTGGTGTAATAACCATTTTTAGTTTCTAAAAATTTCAAACCTTTTCCTAGTCAAAACTCTAGTGAGGATCAAAAGCACTAAAGAGCAAAATTTCCACAACACTAGTATCTTATCAGTTACATCAAATTTAGTCAAAGGAAGTAAACCTTTTTTTTATATATTAACCTCAAAATTTCAAGGTCACATGTATTTGGAGGTTTTTCCATTGTATCATTAGGTAATTGCACATCAAGTTATAGGATCAAGACATGTGTAAAATGTGATAACAAGTACATCAACATAATGGCTAAGTTGGTCAATGTTAAAGACATTGTTAATGGGAATAGAAGGATAAAAGGTACCATAGTCCTCATAGATGACACTAGGACCTACCTTGGTTGATGTTAAATGAAGATTCCTTAAAATATATAGAAGGATCACAAATATATTTGATCTAATCTATAAAGAGTGTGTAGTTGATGCCATGACATATTTTAAGATATGTTGATTTTGAGGCCAATTCTAACTCAAGTGGATTTATATCTAGTTTTGAAGATAATTTTGATTCTAATATTGATGTTAAATATAATATTGGTTCCAAAATGGAATTAAATTCTAATATTGGCTAGAAAATAGAAAATTTTGATGTCAAGTTAGTGACAAAGAGGGTCAATTGAATTACATTGTCCACAAGTAACTTGTTCATCTTTCACATGGAAATGAAGGATTTTAGATGAATAAATGCTCAGAAATGGGGGATATTTAACAAGGGAAAAGTATGGGATTTTATTTAATGATATTGGAATATTCAAATATGGTCTCATTGAAGATAGGTTCTTCATGAAATAGATGTCCTTTATAAAATATAGATGAATCAACAATGATTTAGGTTTGGTCAAAGATGGGTGATTTGATAATTTTTTTGATAATTAGTTATATACATTGATATCACTTTGGAATTTTATGTATCTGATTATGCTTTGGAATGGGATCATAATGTATCTTGATAAGTTAGTTGTCATACTTAGGCACACTTAGCTTGTCAATAGATAAGGTCCCTTATAAGGGAAATGTTATAATAGGTATAGATCATTAGAAATATTGTGGTTGTAAGACTATATTAGATCTTAGACCAATGAATAGAGTGTCAAAATTAGAATAAAAGTGTTTTATTTATTGGATAATATGGGTGAGTTGATCCATCATTTATTTAAATATGACTAGGCATGCTAGAATAGATTTAGGATTGCAATATGACATGACTCAGATTTAACTTGGATGAATGCCTCAAGAAAGGATACATTCAAGTTATAATTTTTTTAGATAATTTGGCCTCAAAGAGGTTTAAATTGGTTTGAATTGAAATGGGTCCAAAGATGATGATCTTAGTCTCAATTAAAATGGGCCTAAAGAGGGTGGTGTTTGTCTTACTTAAAATTTGGCCAAAGAGGGTGATCTTGGTCTTAATTAAAATGGGCCCAAATAGGGAAGCCTTGATATTTATTAAAATTCAAACAAAGAGGGTTGTCTTGGTCTTATTTATAATGGTCCCAAAGAGGGTGGTCTTAGTCTCAATATAATTGGATTGGACACAAATAGGGTATTTTTTATATTATATTAAATGAGCCAAAAGATCATACTATTAGTCTCAATTTAATTACATTGGCCCAAAATAGGGCATTTTGGTGTAAGATTGTAATTGAAATAAATAAGGTTGTCTTAGTCTCAATGTAATTGGCATGGCCCCAAACAGGGTAGAATAATTTAGTTTAGAATTTACCCAAAGAGTAAGGCCTTGGTTTTGATGTAAATGACTTAGCCCCAAATAGGGTAGATTAGACTAGATTGGAAAATGCCCCTAACAGGGTAGGTTGGCATAAGTTACAACTGATCCTTGATTTTATTTTGCCCTAATTAGGGTAGATTGGCCTAGATATGATTCAAATGAAATTAAATAGGGATGATAGGACTCCATCATTCCCAACTAAAATGTGTGAGATATTGAATGGAAAGATAGGAAATGGTTTTATCTGGTATTTGATTAAATTTGGAATAGTTGGATTTGATTGAAATAAACCTAATCTGGCATTATTCGAAAATGTGTCTTTGAAATTAATTATGCTCAAATATGACCTAACATGGAAATATAATTACAATGTGATTCAAGATGAACTTAATTGGACTCGAATGGCATGGTAAATAATTGGTTTGATACATATTTTAGGATAAATTTGATTTGGCTTTGATTGCTTGGCACATGGTTCAAGATTTGGATTTGATTTCCTTGGCACATGGTTGAATTTAAAACATTTTATCTAGAATCAAGTAAGACTGACAACATAATGGCACAATTTGAACAATAGTTGGGTTTTGGATTTGAAATTATTTGACTTTAGAATTGAAACTTGTCTTTGGAATTGGAAATTGGATTCGGAATTATAACCTAGATTTAAAATAAAATGAATATTATAACAACATAATTTGGACATGAATTCAGAACATTGGTATTGAATTAGAATTGAAATTAGAATTGTAATTTGTCTTAGGTCTAAACTGAAATATATGGCATAATGGTAACGGTTTAGACAATTATTTTGAAATTTTGTCTTGAATTGAATTGAAGTTTGTAATTTGGTTTAAGATAATATTTTGATTTTTACTTTGGTAGCCTAATGACATGGTTTAAACAAGTAAGGTAGGTATTTAAACCAAGTGTAACATGTCACTTTTGTTTGATTCATATTTTTGGTAGATTAATGCCTTGTGTGTGTATAAAAAATGGTTTGGATTTGGACTTGGTTTGTTTTGAGTTGGTTTTAAGTATAAAAAAGGGTTTGACACAAAAATCAAGAAATAACACACAAACATTAGAAAACAATTCTAATAACTAATAGGTTTGCATCAATTCCATTTGAACCTTCAATATACTTGTCTTAAGAGAGAATTATTAAATTTAAGATTAATAAAATAAATTATTGAAATTATCGATCAAGTTTTAATCCCACCCTTCTCTCAAAAGTTTTGTATGAACAAGGCAATCTTTATGGATTGTTACCTTTTCACCCTTGTGTCAATGGATGTTATGGGGAAAAATAAGGTCTTAAAATTTTTCTTTTGGATTTTTATATGGTCCCAATATACCTTATAATACATGAGCACAAAAATATCCATCAATTAGAATTTAAGATTTAGTGGACCATTCGTCAAAAGGTCTAGTCCCTTTCTCACCACTTTAGCCTTAAGATTTATATGAAGTTATATCAAATAAATTAATTTTAGAGGGAAATTTCAGCTAAGATACCGTTAATGTAAACTCAATTAATAAAATCCATTAATTAATAAGGTTGGTATAATGTTAGGATGTGACTTCCTAGTCAATGCACCCCTAAGACATGTGGGAATGTTATGAACTCTACCCTACATGGTCAAAAAATGATATAAGTAAAATATGATATTTGTGTTTTTGATTCACCCAAAGAGGGGAGAACATACGTGATAAATAACCTCACATGACACTTAATCACTAAGAATAAAAACTTGCGTGAAACTAAATAACTTGGAAAATAAAAAAAAAATTCTTATAACCCAAATGAAAATGCGAGTTTGTTTTAAGCCCAAATCAATATGTCTGAGAAAAATAACTTTATTTGCTTAGAATCAAAAACACCTTTTTTACCAAGGTCCTACAAAAAACAATTAGAAGTTTAATATATGTAATAAATCTAAATTTTTAAGGTCTAAGGTTTTTGTCAAAAGGGTGATTTTATTGATACATGAGTAGAATAAATTCACTAATTAAAAATTGATTTATTCAATTACATAATAATTTCACCATTTCTTATAACACAAAATATAATATAAAGTAATAAAATGAAAATTCACCTATTCATAATCTAAATTTAGTGTTATTAGAACCATTTTATCAATTTTAGATTAATTTCATATATTCTATAACCATCACATAGAATAAACAAAAAGTATAAAAGGGTGAATTCACATATTATTTAGTCAATTTCATTGATTACAAGACCTACACATAAAATAGATAGAAAGTATAAAAGGGAAAATTCACCAATTATTAGGGATTTAAGAGTAATTTTAGTAATTCCATAACCTACAAACAAAATAAAAGAAAATTTGTGAAATATAAAATTCACTAATTAACAAGTTAAACTCATTGATAGGTAGGGAAAATTCACTATTTTTGAGATGAAATCACTATTCAATAGGTCAAATTCACTAATTTCACCTGAATTAAAGATTAATGACTTTTTGGAGAGAAATTATTAAATTAAACTAGCCACTAGGTAAATTATGTTAATTATAAGAATTATAATGGCATAAAATAGCTTTTTGGGTGTACCCAATCTCAACAAGCATGCCATTATGTATATTATAAATCCAAAAGAATTTCGTTAATCTATTTGTGAAAAAAATCAAAATGAACATGAAGAACTAGCATCTCAAACCTAATATCTAGGTTAATCTATGTGGAAAACAAGAAATAAATGCAAATTAGGAGACAAAAACAATGCTTATACCTCCTTAAGATTTGATTGAGAATTAGTTTTAAGATATTGATCTTAGATTGTAGGTTATTGAGTATCTGGTAATGCTTAATTTTTCATATGGTAAGTGTCTCTCCTTATCTACACTAGATTCTTAGCTTTGATTTGGGATGAGAATTGGTTAAAGATCTATTGGAAATTTTTCCTCCCAAGGCCAAATTCTAAGCCATAGAACCAAAAAAAATTGGTGACAACCATCCTAACCTTCTCATGGTGATCTCTTGCATGGTCATGTCATTATTGGTCATATTAAGAGTATTTTAGCCTTATTAGGAGTATCATCATGTGTCATAGATTATGATTGTATATCCATTATATCATGGCTACCTTGAGTCATTTTGGTTAGGTGATAGTGGTCATAGTGATCTTAGAGTGAGAGAGGAAGTGTCAAGATTTCTTGTAAGGTCAAATGAGTGTTTTTATCCCTATTTGATGATATTAAGAATCTTTTGATCAGATTAAGGAAACTTGAAAATTTTTAGGTCATTATTTCTCATGGTATATGGGCCTTTTTCAAGACATTTTATTGTGAAAGAGTCTTTTTGAAAAAGTATGAATGGTGTCTAGCCTTGCTCTAGTTATGATATGAAGGTTTAATGGTGTGTTTAAGTTCATTTTCCATTATATACTCATTCAAGCTCAATTAGCACCTTAAATCACCCTTAAAGGCCATAAATCACCTCATATAAGACTTTATAATTTATAAAAACTAGAATAAGTGGAAGTTTTTTAATGGAAATTTCATTATAAAAGGTTTTGAAGAGGTACCATTTTAATATCTAGTCATGACTTATGTATTTCATATCTTTAAAGGCTCCTTTTAAAGTTCATACACACCTTCCCACTAGCCAAGTGGACCCCATACATGCCAAAATTTGTCTCTCCCACTTTCCCATACAATATATCCTATTTTAAAAGATTATTTAACTCATTTTCTATCTCATTTCATCCTACAATGATGAGTCAAATCTTGAAACATGGAGAAAATAATGTAAAATGATATTTTTCATTTGTTTTATGCAAGTGTATAGAATTGTAAGAAGTATTCCATAATAATTAAGTTAAAATATTGAAGAGGGGATCATGTATGTTATATCAAGTAAGTTTCATGGTAGTAAGACTAAAATTAGATAAAAAATTGACCTTTCTCTTTAACTATCTTCTTTGTAGCCCAAGATAGCCTTTCAGGTTTATGGATAGTACAAATTGGAGAGATAATATCATGATCTAAAAATTTGGGGAAACAAATTTTGTATATTTAACTTCCAATCCATGTCATTTTTATATATGTTAAAGATCTCATCTTTGAACAATAACTAACATCTTGACCACTCATATGATCTTGTTCATCTATGTAGGGGTGAAAAAGTGTAATGGTTTTGATGAGTATTTGAGCGTTTCTTAGAACCATATATTGATTTATATTATGGATATATTTATATCCCATATAAATCATCCTCCACCCATATTTAATATGTTTGAAAGTGGGGAAGAAAGTAAATATTTTAGTTTCATCCCTTTGTAGTCTAGAGATAGGTTTTCAAGTGTTGTAGGGTATTCAGTGTTTGGTTATATAGGTTAATGGTGGTTATGATTTTTTAATATTCATTTGGAATCCACTCAAACATATATGCATTTAAAAACATTCATATAATCCACCATCAAGCTAATTAACTCCTTCAAGTCATGTTTTAGGGTGATTGTCATAAGAACATTATGTGACCTCCAAATTCAAGCATAAGCTTGTGTCACTATAGTGACTTTGAAAGGTTACAAATTAAAAAAAAATTAAATTAAATATTTTATTTTTTCCTCATCCTTTTTTTCACTTTGCCATACTCATCATACCCCTATACATAAAAACATCCTCTCCCTTAACCTAATATACAAAATGAACCTCTCATAGTCACATTAAACCTACTATGTAAGCTAAGAGAATGAGGACACCATTTTCAATCTAAGGTTTTATATATATTTATGGTTTTATGATCCATATGGTCCAATTAAAAGGTATGGGAATGAGATAAATAGTGTTAACATCAATACATTTCTCCCAAAAAGACTACTCAGCCTAAACTTTGAAGAAACACCAGTTGTGACTATAGGATTAGGGGATTATAATGGTAAGAAGTTTTTTTGAAAGCTAATAAGGTATGAAGATAATGAAATGATTTATACAAAATAAACATGTATCTTATATTTTTAAGTAAATATCAGGGTACCTCTCAAATAAATTATACTCAGTCAAAGGCCTATATGCATACCTATAGGCCTGAATGTAAGAGGAGGTCAGTTTGAATAAGAAAATACTTTTCAAGATGTCTTTAAGGGAATTGGGAGTGAGACATGAAAAAATTCATAAATAAATGTGAATAATAATAAATATGAATGTTATCAATAAACAAACTTATCCTACACACAACCAAGTAAGTCCTCATTCATCACCAATATGCCTACTATGTAGATTAGTCATATGCAATATTGACTATGAGATAAAGTATTTTAGGATAAAAGAATTAGAAAGGATGGTTATAAGTCACCAAAAAAATGATTTAATATAATTTATAAAACACACATTATTCTATCTTTCAAAATGGCTACTCCCACACACTCAAATAGGGTCTACTCTCTTACATATAGTCATGGTTTTGTACTATCACACATGTAGGATCTTGGGTATCAATAGGAAATGTTATGAAGTATTTTTATTAAAGGAAAAAAATAGAGGTAAGGAAATTTTTTACCTTTCTCTCAAGGTCCCTAACCCTCCCCAAAATGTGTCTTACTTATTCAATACAATAAAGGCCTTGACAATTGGCTCTTTTAATCCTAAATTAGGTTTCTACAAACCAAATTATTCAAGTAAGAGACATATATAGACTTAAAATATTTAATAGTGTAAGAAACATATGATAAAATGTAAACATATATTTCTAATTAATGTGAAGTTATAAATGGTATAGAGAGCTTAATGGACTACTTAGCCCATTAGGCCTAAGATGGATATATTTAGGCCTGTGCATATAATTTAGAGAGTCACATGTAATTTTAGACTGTTAGACATTGAAATCATCCATGAGAAGATTGAATTAATAATATTAAGAGTTTTAATATGGATAAATCCTTAGATTCTACAATATACCCACCTTATTCTATATCCCAAACAAGCCTGAGGGAGTCTTACAAGCAGGGTTGCCAGATGAAGAGATAAAAATGTCCAAACCCTTACATGAAGTTGAGAAAGTGTATATAATTTTCTATATAAAATTATCTTAGTGTCCTATTATACCTTAGTTTTTGAAGATATAAAAAATATCTTTAAGTCCTATTAGGCCTAATCATGCCTAAATAGACTTGTACATGTCAATTTGGGGAATTATGTATGATGTTGAGGTGATATAAGGGATGAAACAACTAAAGGAGTAAAGTGGGTATGTGGAGTATATTATTTAAAGTAATTAAAACTTTAGTTTATACTAAAAGGACACGAAACTAAGCCCAAGGGTTATATAGGCTTGATTATAATCAAATCATAGGTTTATTATATGGGAATGTGTAAGGAACAGAGTTGATAAACACATAAATCATAGGGTTTTTGTTGACTCTGAGGTTCATCTATAAAATTTTAAACCCTTAAAAAAATTTATTAGAGAGGTAAAATAATATTCAAGCCCCCAATTACTATCCTAGTCATTTAGACTAACACTACCATCTATAGGCTATCTTATGAGATAATGGAAATACAAAGGGTTTTGAGCATCTAAGGGTGGTTGTATAAGGTTGAAAGTAATCTATGAGGATATATTATGATGGTTTTATATCCCCAACAATTTAAAGGACACTTAGACCTTTCAATTCTTAGTCAAGACCAATCAGGCCTAAAGGCCTATCTTAGACCTAAAATGCCCAAACCACCTTGAGGTACACTCAAAACCTCACAAGTAGACATAGGTACATGATCAAATGTGAAATTGTATTTTATAACCTAGAGAGAAGTTTTAAGATAGGATAAATCATAAAAAGGTCAATTTGGTCCAAGAAGACTAACTCGAGTCATATAATCTAGGTAGCCAATTTGATCTACTTATTCAAGTGCTTAGATCATTCACCATAAAGAAACTTATGGAAAATGTTGTGAGGGTATTTTGGGCACCCATATGGACTCAATATACATGGTATAGGGAGTTTATTCTAGGGGCTCACATTTATGAAAAAAATATAAGATTATAATCATGTCTAAACTACATGTAGAAGATTACAAGCACACTTCCTTATGTTCATATCTTAACACACCTTTTTCATGGGAAGTCAATCTATTAAATAAATTTTAATGGGTTTATATAATAAATATCTATAATAAAAATTATGGGTTTATTGCTACATACTTTATGAACCTTTGTTAATATGGTGGACCTCCAAAACCCTCCTAAAACCCTAAGATATACTAATCTTGAGAAAAATGAAGATTTCATCATCCAATTTCAATGTAATGACCATATAAATAGATTAATCATAAATTAAACTAATAAAGGGTCCTGGACATGGTAATATATTGCATCGGCCTATCAAAAATAACATTGTTTAGGGCAAAGAGAAGGAAAAGAGGTACAATCTAGTTTAAATATTTGAAAGTTATTTGATATTTTTTTTTGGTACTTTTTTCATATTTTAAAGTCATTATATGTTCAAAAAAATTATTTTAAATACCTTTATGTGCCTCTTCTAATCAGTCAATCTATAGAAATGAAGGGCATGTTAACCTAGTCACCTAATTTGACAAGGTTGTAGGTGCCTCTTACTCAAAATTTATTATGGTTTGATATAATGGGTTATTATAGGTATGAAAATTATATATTTATAGGTTTATAAGGTTTAAATTAAACATTCATGTTTTCCAAACACTAATAATTAGGTTATTAGGTCTAATTGATCTATTTGGTCAAGAAGAAAGTTGAAGGTTGGTGTAGAGGGCTGGTGAAAGGAGTTAGTACATATTAATTACACCTAGTAACTAACTATATTAAATGATTCACATTCACATTTCATGGTCATAATGTATAGATTAGGTAGTTTATTATCCTAATCAATATGCTTAACAAGAGTATGGACTATTTCATGCTTTATGATGGCTTCATTGCATCTCATTAAAGTATGACTACTAGTACAAGATTTATTTTACCAAATAGGGGCCATAACACACTTCAAAAGGGTTTTTAGAAATTCCACCATATCCTCCACTACCCCACATCAATGCTTAAGGGATCATTCAAAGGCCAATCAAGAGATCAATGCATAAGGGGTGCATGGCATGACTATTTGTAACTAATGTAATTGCTTTATGAGCTATTTATTATCATTTATGACCTATAATTATCTCCTCCATGATATTATCCCCTTATTTCTCTTCCCTTTACACTATATATTTAGTCCTTAAGGCCTTGATTTGTACCCCTCTCCTAGGTATGAGGAAATTCTACCTAGTTTTATACTTGTAAACCTATTTGGACCAATTAATAAACTATTTTTTCTCTTTCATGGTTATATCTATTGTGTTTATACTTGTTTATATTATCAAATGTGATGGATCTCCCTCCCTTCTAGGTCCTTATTCACCTAGATATAGATAGGGTGTCTTTTGTATGTTATTTGGTGTGTAGAAGTGTTGGTGATGGAGTTTGAAGTGTGACCTGACTGGTAAGAGTCTCATAGCAAACTTTATTATCCTGACCTTTGAATTATATTTACCTAGTACAACTTTCACATGAAACATTTTTTCATAGGAAATCATGAAGATGATTCTTTGGTTACTTTTTAGTCTACTAGTGTTGTTAGGAGTTCAATTTCATTGGATGAAATATCATGTTGGTACATCACCACCCCTTCAATTAGGTTTCTTTTCTAAAATTTCTAACCCTTTTCACCCAATGTAATAGGTCTTAGTGAATTGAGATAAAGTGATGTACCAGGGGAGCTATCCCCATAATATATAGGTTTGGTATACTTATGAAGTCACCCATAGCCTTGAGGCCATTCCCATGTTAATCCAAGTTGAATTAGGCTTGAAAAACCTCCTTCACATGCTGAAACTTGGGTTGCTAATAGTTTTTTCATGCCCAATGGGACATGAAATTCAATAATTGGATAACTCACTTGAAACCTTAAAGTCATCTTGAGTAAGTTCAAACCCTTAGGAAATAATTTACAGTTAGATTTCATGTTGAGATACATCACAAAGTTGTTATTTTAGAGGTAAGGAAGTTTCTTGTTCATGATTCATGTTGTTGTGCATATTTTATATGAGGAGTTATGGTATCTTACAAGGAAAATTTCTCTCAACCACCTCCCTGTTAGCCCTACCATAATCCCTATCAACCTTATGCTAACCCTTATCAAACTTATAATGGGCCTCCTTACTACCAATACTATCAACCACATTTTTAACCTCCTTTACCTCCTTGGTAGCCTTTTTATCCTCTTGACCAATCATGGAGACAACTTGTTATTCCTTATAGTTAGCCTCCTTACGAGAACTCCTCTCCATTTTTCCCTCCCCAACCACCATTTCAAGACACACATTATTTTTATGATGAGTTAGAGGATTTTAAGAGTATGACCTAAATCATTACTAATGAAATATTATATTTGAGACAAGAACAATCATGTGAAGCATTTCATGAGTATTCACCTCTTGTTGCCCCATGCCAATATCTTTGTATTACTACTCCTTCACCAAAACCAAACTAGAAGGAGAGAATGGTAATAGGAGTCATGACAAGGAGATTCTAATTTTTCTAAATTACCTTCAAGATCCACCCATGACTTTTCAATAATCTATAATAACTTCAGAATGGAGTGCTTCATGGGTTAGAACATCAAACTATGTCATGCCTACCCTTAAAAAAGAGATTCAAGAAGAGGGGAAAAGTATGGAGTATATTTAATGAGGTGTCTTATGTTATAAAAGTGTCCCATCAACCCTTTATGTTTCAACCATTCATGAGCATCAAACCATATCATAATTTGGCAAGTCAATTGAAGAATTTAAGAAGAGTCTATTCCCCAAGGTTGATACTCATAAGGTTCTAAGATGGAAGGACATGGTAGAAACCATCAATAAATATAATGAATTTCATTTCCCTCCCACACTCTCATATTATGAATAGGTAGAAAATCCATTAAATTCATAACTTGAACATCAAATTGTGTGAGACAACTTGCCAAAATTTGTCAGTGAAATGATAGTTCTTCAAGAATTGGGTCATGTTATAGTTACATCATATTTTCAAGGACACCTTGAAGAGGACACATCAAGCATATATGATGAATAAATCCATATTTTTACCCATGTTCATACCTATAGATTAGATGTTGAACATGAAGTAAAGTTGGATGATATGGGGAAACCACAATGGCAAGATCTTAAAGTTGATGAAGATGGGATAAAAGTAACTTTCCTCATAAAATATAGTCATGGAAAAAACCTACATGATTCCATTATGAGGCTAATATAATTTTAAGTCAATTATATGACCCTTAGAAACACTTATATCATGATTTCTTGAGTGAGATTGAAGAACTTAGTATGACAGATTTAGATGGTGTAGTAGGATAGAATATTGAAGTTTCAATTGAAGATACTGCCAGTGTTTTAGAGCTTAAATAAGATAATGTATTTTTAGAAACACCAAGACAAGATGAGTTGGATATTTATTTGGTTGATTGTATGCCATTCTCCATATAATATGAGAATGACAAAGTTGTAGTAGAATATGAGTTTGATCAGCATAGTGTTCCACAAGTGAATGGTAAGGATGAGAATGATCTCCATGTCTTTCCAACTAATCATGAAGAGATGTAATTTTTTGAGTAATTAGAGTATTTTTATTTAATCTTAGATAATACACCTCTAACCAATAATAATATTGATAAGGGACTTGAAAGGGACACTATGGTAGATGACCATTCTAAGTCTCATAAGTAGAATCAAGTGCAACTCATGACTAAAGTAGAAATCAAATTGATCATGCAAGGAGGACAAATTTGGAATGAGTATGATTGGGTACTTGACTCTCCTAAACAAACCATCCACCTAGGGATAGAATAAGAAGGCTAATATGTTTCCCTAAGAGGCCATTACCATTCACATATCCCTAATTACAAGTGTATATTCTCACATAATGAGTAGTGCCTGGTTGGAATGAAATTAAGACATGACAATCAGACCTCATGGTGACATAGTGATTAAATAATATTTCCTTTTGATCTTGTAGGAAGGAAGTTACCCCTAGGTTAGTTTTTTTTTATTGTTTGTCTTGTTTTAGTAAGTGGTCAACATAAGTAATTTGTTTCCTTATTATTTTATTCATCTTGTCTTGTTGTTTTTCTTATCTTAAGTTTATATGTGTTTATTTTGTTTCCTTATTGTCTCATATTATTTTTTTATAGTTTAAGTGGACATCAAGTATTATTACAATGTTATAGTCATGATTTGATCCTTGAGTCAGTGGGTTTTTTTAATTAGTAGGTTGGTCACCTCTCTAATTCACCAAAAATGTTACTAATTTGTCCTCCCAATGTCAAATGCCAACCCATATAACCAAAAACATTTTGTGACAAGTATCCTATCCTACACAAAGTGATCTCTTACATGGTCATGTCATTATCAGTCTTATTGAGAGTCTTTGAGACTTTTTAGAAGTGTCACAGTGTGTCATAAGTTCTTCTTGTATATCCATTATGTCATGACTACCATGAGTCCCTTTAGTAAGGTGACAATGGTCATAGTGATCTTGGAGTGAGAGAGGAAGTATCAAGGTGTCGTGTAAGGTGAAACGAGTGGTTTTAGCCCTATTTAGTGATATTAAGGATCTTTTGAAAAAATTAAGGAAACTTGATAAGTTTGAGGTTACTAGTTCTCATGATATATGGGCCTTTTTCAAGCCATTTTATTGTCAAAAAATATTTCCAAAGCAATATGAAGGGTTTTTTAACCTTACTCTAGTTATTATATGAAGTTTTATTGGTGTGTTTAAGTTCATTGTCCATGATATACTCTTTCAAGCTCAATTAGAACCTTAAATCACCCTTAAAACCCATAAATAACCTCATATAGGCCTTTATACTTTATAAAAACTAGAATAAGAGGAGTGTTTTAAGGTAAATTACATTATAAAAGTTCTTAAAGATGTCCCATTTTAATCTCTAGTCATGACTCATGTGTTTCATATCTTTAAAGGCCCCTTTTAAAGATCATATGCACCTTCCCACTAGCGAAGTGGACCCCACACATGATATAATATATCTATCCCACTTTAACCTATCATATAATCTATTTTATAAGGTTATTTTAATCATTTTCCTACTCATTTCATCCTACAATGGTGATCTAAATTTTGAAACATAGAGAAAATAGTGGAAAATTAGAGTTTTCATGTGTTTTATACAACTGTATGGACTTATACAAACTATTTTATACATAATAAGTTATCAGATTATAGGTGGGGTCAATTATGGTATCTTAGATAATTTTCATGATAAGAAGACTCAAAATAGATCAAAAGCTAACCTTTCTCTTCAATTGGATTATTTACAACCCTATATAGCCCTTTAGGTTTATGGACAATATGGATTGGAGAGAGACTATCATTATCTAAAAATTTGGGTAAAGGAAGGGGATATCTTGAACTTCCAATGAATGGTTTTTTTTCTTAGGTAAAAGGTCTTATATTTATGAATAATATATAAAATCTTGACCACTCCTATTAGCTTTTTCATCTATGCAGGGGCGAAAAAGTGTAATGGTTTTGATGATAATTTGATGTTTTTATGAGAACCACTACTTGATTTGTGTTATGGAGATCCTCATAACCCACATACATCATCCTACACCCATATTTCATACATGTGATAGTGTGGAAGCAAGTAAATCTTTTTGTTTCTTCACTTTGTAGTCTACATATAGGTTTTCATGTACTACAGGGAGTTCAAAGTTTGGTTATGTAGGTGAATGGTGGTTATGATTATAAAATAGTCATTTTTGATCAAAATAAACCTATATGCCTTTCCTAATATTCATATAATCCATCATCAATCTAAATAACTCCTTCAAGTCATGTTTTAGGGTGATTGTCATAAGAATGTTTTGTGACCTCTAGATTCAAGCATAAGCATGTGTCACTGTAGTGAATGTGAAGGGTTATAAGTAAAAAAAAGTTGGCATAAAATATTTTATATTTTACTCATGATATATTTCACTTAATCATACTCATCATACCCCTATACACTGAAACATCCTCACCCTTAGCCTAGTATACAAGATGAACCTCTCACAGTCACATAAAACCTATTGTGTAAGGTGAGAGAATGAGTATACCATTGTTGGTCTAAGGTTTTAGAGATAATAAAGGTATCAGGACCCATATGGTCTTACTAAAATGTATGGGAATGAGAAAAATAGGATCAACATCACTCCATTTCTCTCAAAGAGAGTACTCAGCCTAGACCTTGAAGAAACAACAATTATGATTGTAGGGTTAAGGGATTATAATAGTAAGTAGAAGTTTTCTAGAAAGATTAGAAGGTATGAATATAATAATAGGAGGAATTTGACATAAAAATGGAACTAAAAGATTCAAGTAAATATTAGGGTACCTATCAAATGAATTACACTTAGTCAAAGGCCTATATGCATACTTACAAGCCTGACTATAAGAGGAGGTCAATTTGAATAAGAAAATCCTCTTCAAGATGTATTAAAGGTAAGTGAGGAGAAATAAATGGAAAAATTCATAAATACATGTCAATAATAATTAATATGAAATTTTTATAGAAACAAAACTATCCTACACACAATCAAATAAGTCCTCATTCATCACCAATAGGCCTACTATGCAGAGTAGTCATATAGAAGATTAACTATGAAATAAAGTCTTAGAGGATCAAAGAGTTATAAAGGATGGTTAAAATTGATCAACAGACTAAATTCATCAAAGGGAGAAAACACTCACAAGTCTATCTCTCAAAATGGCTACTCCCACACACTTAAGCAAGGTATACTCTCTTACACAAGGTATACTTTCTTACATATAGTCATGGTTCCATTCTATCACATAGGAAGGATCTTGGGTGTCAATAGGAAATGTGATGAAATATGTTTATTAAAGTAAATATAGATAGGTAAGGAAAGTTTTTACCTCTCTTTCAAGTTCCCTAACCCTCCCCAGAAAGTGCCTTACTTATTTAATGAAACAAAGGCCTTGATAATTGGCTCTTTTAAGCCTAAATTAGCTAGCTATAGACCAAATCATGAAAGTAAGAGACATATAAAAGAGTCGAAGAGTTAATAGGGTGTAAGAAACATTTTTATAAAAATTCAAATGATGTTTCTAATTAATGGGAAGATCTACATGGTATAGAGAGGTTAATGTCCTACTTAGCCCATTAGGCCAAAGATGGATACATGTAGGTATGTGCATATAAGCTAGAGAGTTGCATGTACTTTTGGAATGTTAGAAATTTAAATCATGCATGATAAGATTTAATGGAGCATGGTAAGAGTTTATATAGGTATAAAGCCTTAGATACTGTAAGATACCCACCTTCTTCTATAGTCAAAGCAAGCTTGAGTGAGACTTATAGGAATGGTTCCTAGATGAAGAGATAAAGTGTAAAAAATCTTACATGAAGTTGATAAAGGGTCTCTAATTTTCTCTAATTATTTATATTAGTTTCATATTACTATATCTCCATCCTTAAAGATATATAAAAGAGACTTAAGGTTCTATTAGGCCTAATCATGCCTAAATAGACTTATACATGTCAATTAGGGACTTATGTATGATTTTGAGGTCATCTAAGGGATGAGACACATAAAGGAGTAAATTTATAATGTGGAGAATATGTTTTCAAGTAATGATAACCTATGTTGAGATTGAAAGGACACCAAACACAACCCAGGGGTTACATAGGATTACCTATCAATAAACCATAGGGTTGTTGTATAGGAGTGTGTAAGGAGTAGATTCATAAACACATGAATCGTAAAGGTTTTGTCTAGTATGAGATTAATATACAATATTTAAAACCCATCCAATTATATATTGGAGATGGAAATGCATATTTAAACCCCTAATCACTATCCCAATTGCTCACACTAACACTACCATCTACATGATGTCCTATTAGATAATGGAGAAAAAAGTGGTTATGAGAATATGAGGGAAGTTTTATAAAGTTTAAATTACTTTAGGAGGATATATTATTATTTTTTTACAACCCCAACCATCTAAAAATCACTCAAACCTTATAATTCTTAGTCAAGACCAATCAAGCCTTAAGGCATGTCTTAGGGATAGAAAGCCCACACCACTTTGAGGTACACTCATAACCTCATAAGTACACCCATATCTATGATAAAATGTGAAATGATGTTTTATAACATGGAGAGGATTTTTCAAATAGGGTAAATCATAAAAAGGACAATTTGGTCCTAGAAGACCAAATTGAGTCATAAAGTCTAGTCAGCTAGTTTGAGTTGCCTGATCAAGTGCTAGGATTGCTCACCATAAAGAGACTCAAGGAAAATGATACTAGGTAATTGTAGGAATTCTTATGGACTCAACATATATGGTAGAGGGAGTTAATATTATGGGACCAGCTTTATGTACAAATTATAATGCTATAAGCATGCCCAAACTACCTATATAAGATTAAAAACACACTTCCCTACATTCATATATCGACACACCTTTTACATGGGAACTCAAGCTACAAAAGAAATTTTAAGGGGTATATATAATAAATGTCCATAATAATAATTTTTGGTTTGGAGATTTGTATTTTATGAACCATTATGAAGATGGTGGAGGTAAAAAAACCTCCTTAAACCCTAAGACATACTAGTTTTGAGAAAATTGAATATTTTGGCATCCAATTGCATTGTAATGACCTTAGAAACACTTGAATCATAAATTAAACTCAGATAGGGTCTTGAACATGGAACTATTTTGTACATAGCTATACAAATGTGTCATAAAATAGTGTTTTTTCAAGGAAAAGAGAAAAAAAGAGGACAATATAGATGAAAGAGTTTAAAATCATTGGATTTTTTTTTTTCACTTGATTCATCTTATCAAGTCATTATATGTTCAAAAACATGCCCATAAATCCCATGTGAGTGTCTTCTAATTAGGTAATCTGTAGAAATGAAGGATAAGGTAACCTAATCACCTAGTTTGCAAAGGTTATAAGTGTATCTTTTTCAAAAAGTCTTATGATATGATGTAATTAGTTTTTTGATGTCTTAATCTCATCTATTTATAGTTTTATGAGGTTTCAATCAGACCTTCATGGATTCCAAATAGTAACATTTAGGATATTAGGCCTAATTGGCCTATTTGGCCTATTTGGTCAATAAGTAAGTTGAAGGTTGGAATAGAGGGAAAGTAAAAAGACTTAGTACAGAATAATTACACCTGGTAAGTGATTGAATTGAATGATTCAAGTACATATGTCATGTCCATAATGAAGAGAAAATGTAGTTTCTTGACCTAGTCAATATGCTTAAAAGGAGTATAGATTGGTTCATGCTTTATATAGGCTTAATTGCATCTTGTTCAATTGTAACTACTAGTATATGAGTTATTTAACCAAATAAGGACATACAATTATTTGAGAGAGTGTTGAAAAATTCAAAAATATCCTCTAGTACCCCACTTCAGTACCTAAGGGATCATACAAAGGCCAATCAAGAGATCAATGCATAAGGGGTGCATGGCATGACTAATTGTAACTAATGTAGCTATTATATGAGCTAATTATGGTCATTTATGAACCATATTCTCTCCTCCACACCATTTTAACCTTTTATATTCCCTTTACACTCTATATTTAGGATTTAAGGCTTTAATTTGTATCCCTCTCCTCGGTATGAGGAAACTCTACCTAGTTTTGTACTTGTAAACCTATTTAGACTAATTAATAAAATATTACAACTCTTTCATGGTGATATATAACATGTTTATAGTTTTTATATTTTCAAATATGATGGATATCCCTACCTTCTAGGTCCTTGTTCACCTAGATATAGATAAGGTGCCTTATGTAGGTTATGTGGTCCGTACAAGTGTTGGTGATAGAGTATGAAGTATGAATTGAATAGTAAGAGTCTAAAAATAGACCTTGTCATGACCTTTACATTATAGTTACCTAGTAAAACCTCCACATGAAACATTTTTTCATAGGATTTCATGAAGATGATTGTTTATTTCTTTATTAGTCCACTAATTTTGTTAGGAGTTTAATTTGAGTTGATGAAATATCATGTTGGTACATCACCACCCCTTATATTAGGTTTTTTTTTTTTTTTACTTTCTAACCCTTTTCACCCCAAAGCAATAGGTCTTAGTGAATTGAGATAAAGAGATGTAACAAGGGAGCTATCCCCATAATCTAGAGATCTAGCCTAGTTATAAGGTTACCCACAACCTTTACTATATTCCCATACTAGTCCAAGTTGAGATAGGCTTGAATAACCTCCTTTACAAGGTGAAACTTGGGTTTTTAACAAGCTCCTTGTATAATTTCATAGAGTATGTTTACATGAACAAGATATTTTTTTATTTATAGCCTTAAAAGGTGGTATAAATTTGTTTCCTTAGTTGCTCATCCTAAAATATTTTGTAGATAGTTTCATTTATATATTTAATGATTGTTGACCTTCCATATTAACATGAAGGTCAATGGCCTAATATTAGTCCTTCATTCTCATGAATGAAAAATATGGAGTGTAGAACTAAATTGATTTAGTATGTCATATAAATGTAAGAGATTCAAATCATGGCCCATTTATGTGTGTGAGGTGTAAGAATTTGTCTTGAGTTTATAAGTAAAGTGTCATACATGTCATAACCTTTTCTTACTTTCACACTTTTCTTACAATGTCATCCATTTATGAGGAAATATTCCAAATTTGAATATAGGATAATAGGATAATTCTAAATCAATGAGTTTTCCTACTAGAAGAGTTATTAGACTTGATTAAGTGGGATTAATCAGTATTTAGAGAAATTACATAATTTTTAATGTTAATTTATCAATAAAGTATTCACTTAATTATCTTAGGAATATGTTTTCAAAGGATTTAATTTATTTATGATGAATTAAATAAGATTAATCATGAAATATGATCCATTTACCCAATCAGGGACATGTCATTATGATTTTTGGCTAAAAAGGTAGTTGTGCAAGTAAATTAGGTCTAATGGTGATTTTCAATTAATCTTGCATGCAATTACAAAAATCCATTCTTGATTGAAATTTAGACATGGAAGTGGTTAAAATGAAGTGTATATACTAATTATTTTACTAATATAACATCCTCAAAAATTTTCAATAGATTCACATAACCAAATGCTACCCTTTATATGTTTTAAAACAACCTATCCTAACTTCTAATGTTCAAGGCCTTCCTACTACAAAATACTTAAAAATTATCAAATTAGTGTGTAAAATACCTATAATGAAGGTGTTCACATGGAATGTTTTAGATACACTAGATGAGGTTACATCATTTTTCTAATTGTATCTTTGAAGAAGATGTTTCTACTATAGAATCTAATGGTGGAGTTTGTAGCTAGGACTATGGCATAGGCTTCAAAACTACAACAACCTTCCTATGATGGAGTTCCTACTGTAACTTATTTGGAGGAAAAAATAAATTCTCCTATGTGATGTATATACTAGATATATCACAATGAGACAAGTATTTTTTTTTAATAATGTCTAATCCACAATAAATTCTCTAACCATGTTTATTTTAGTGCATAGAGACACATGACATAACTAAACTTGGGATGTCCTCATATTATATCACTAGGATCATATTTTATGCACTAGATAATTTCACTTGAATGTCTGGAACTAATTCCTCCATATTATCTATGTGTCTCATTTTTTAAATAATAGTAATTTTATTGTGCATCATTTTGTTTTACCAACTCTACATCTTCAACATAACATTGTCTCTAGATTCAATTAAGAGATAGTTTTATGTTGATTTAAGGTATAAGAATGGTCATCCATGATAGCTTTAGATTTATCCACTTTTATTAAATATGGTGTGGCCTCCTTCCATTTGTTATAAAAGTTCTAACTCTAATCAATCATATTATGATCTATGTTGTGAGCTTGGTGTGCACAAGTTTTGAGCACTTGTTTATATTCCCAAAGGAGCTCAAAAATGGCCTTTGTCTTAGCTTTGAGATTATGGATTTATGTGTGAAGTATTTTTATCTCATATGTAGCATGGTAATATTTTGTGAGTTGAGAGATAAGGATTTTTAGAATATTTTCCTCTTATATTACTTGGTCACCCAAAACTTGAGTTACTAAGGTAGGATATTCAATATCAATCAACTCACAAATTTTAGTGAGGAAAAGGTTAAGATATGAATTCTCCTACTTGATTTGTAACACCTCTTAATCTAATGATAAATCCTTATGCATGATTTATTATTGAAAATAAGTCGATCCCTTAATTTTATTAGATAGAGGTAATTATGACACATCTAGTGATTAAATTTGCACAATTATATCCAAGTCTAAAGTTAAAGTTTCATTTACCACATGTGCTTTATTAATTTATACCATGGGTAGAGAAAATGTTGTGTGATTAATGGAAGATTTAGGATTAACCCATAACCATTGTATAGATATATAAGTCATTTGATTTGATACCTCCTTCTATTCACCCCATTGGGTATAAAATAATACCTATGATGTATATGATGGTTTTTTGGTCTTGATAATCCCACCATCTTAGTAGCCTCAACTGACATTTTTTCTATGCTTTAATGTTAAGCCTTATGCTTAGCCTCTACCTTGGATCTAGATTTGACCTATGTGTTAGCTTTGGAATATTCCTATGCATTATCTCTAGCATATAAATATACCTTGGATTTGGAATATACCTTATCCCTATTTTTGACCTCTTATAACTAGGCCTACTTCTCCATTTGATCTACCTGATTACACATCACTTTTTTCTCTCTTATTCTTGTACCTTCATTTCAGCCTCAACCTCATATTTCTTATTTTGTGTTGTATTTTCTTCCTAATTTAATTTATCTTATTATTTACTCATAGATTATTCCAATAGATTCTTATTATTTCTTCTTTTCCTCTATTTTTTTAGATATTTTATTTTCTACCTCAACTTCATTAGCCTTTTTCTTGTGTTCCTCCTCTTTTGCTTGCTTATTTTCTTGTTCCTCATCCTCAAAAACCTTGTGTTTATATTCTTCCTTATTATTCTTCCTTTATACCTTATAATCCTTCTTCATAGATACCTATTATTCCTTTTCTTCTTCTTAATACACTATGGTATCTTGTTGTGTTATTATATTCATTTGTTTAGTGGGTTGCTCTTGTTATGGTGGAGTTGTCTCTTTTGGATCCAACATAGGATTTTTTAAATCAAGTGGTGAATGAAAACTAGATGATGATGTTTATTCATTAAAAATTATCTTTTTGTTTATGCCTTATATCTAGAATAGGGTGGAGGAGTGAGATTATTCTTCACTCTCTTGTAATACCAAACAATATCTTGTGACTATTATTCAGTCCCTTAGGCCTATAATGTTTTACCCTCCACCAATGTATCTATAAAATAAACCATTCTATCCTTAATTATTTGGATACTCTTGACACAAAATGGGTTATTTGTGTGCACACTAGGGATACTGGTGGGATCTCTTGCAATGGAGGTTACTCTCCCTATGCATCAAAAGATATTATAGCTATCCATGTGGAAAATCTTAGATTGAAAGTGTTTTCATATTGTTTCCTATGCAACATTATATGGTATTTAAAAAGGAAAAGGTTAGGTGATATCAACTTATAAGTATTATCACACTTGATTCTACATTTTAAAGGTATGTACTACCTTATAAAATAAAAATTCCTTATATTATACTCAATCATATATCTCATTACCTTTTTATTTGAGCATTGATTGAAAAATTATTATTCATATACTCCCAAATCTATCAGACTAAATTATGAATTAGTTTTTTGTACATACATATTGTCTAGCCAATATTTGGCATGGTGTCTCCTCTTCTTTGGTGATGGAGGTGAATCTCTTTACACTAGTGACTTCCACTTGATCCTAACATCCTATGATGGAATTAAATATGTCTATAGTGGTGATTATGATTGAGTTTGATACTATGTAGGAAATGTTTATTATGTGTTTGGAGGTGTGGACCATAAAGGTTGCACTTATCTAATATCTATGGATTTCTATCTCAATACATCTACCTTGATATCCAATATGGTAATGAATAAGGGTAGTGGCATGGATGTTGATTTGGGAAATTCATGGACTATAATTTTCATCCCACTATGTAGCTTCATAGCATAAGCATGCTGACCTAGGTATTATAGAATGTCTTTGGTACTTTAAGGTGTGAGATGATAAGATATTATATCTCAAACATCTATTGGTTAAAACTAGAAAAATAATTTTAATACTTTCAGTCTAGCTAAGGTTGGAAAATGTAGTCACATGGTAAAATTATTCATCTAGGTTAACTAGAGCCTCTAGTGATTTCCACTATGTAAAAAAAGTAGTATAACTAAAAATAGGTATTGAAAAACATGTAATTTTCTAGAGAGGACCTTCTCAACATTATTTGTGAGATTGAAATCTAAAACTTTAAGCCATTTAAACTTATCATGCATCTAGATCATTTGGTAGGTAATATAAATGACCCCCTTGTTATATATCATGCATTTTTGGTGGTATACTAGAATCACTTAGTGATGCACTAAAAGAGAATGTACACCAATATATAGTCAATTATGTAAATAGGGATCCCCTTAGATTCCCTATTGTATTTATCCTTTAAATCAAAATGAAGTGGGGGATCCTTTTTTTTATAGAGAAGAATAAATTTAATTTCAACCATGAGTCTTATCCCTCATTCTATAGTTATAGAGTTTATTAAAATGGTGACATATTGTGAGATATGGATCACCCCTCATTATATATATTAATTAGTTTAATTATCACCTCATCCAAATACCCAAAATTAGTATTATTGATGATTTTATATACATCAAATCCTTGCATAGGGTGTTTTATTGTTAGGTATCTTGCTTGTGCTTCTTCATATTTATTATGGATAAACGTATTAACCTATGTGGCATAAATGAAATTAAATTAGTTTAGATCATGGTATTTAGTTTGTGAGAGTGCCAAATTAATCCCTATTTATTCTTTCTACATGTTCATGAGAGGGATTAAAAGTTATTCATGATCCATGGTTCTTACTATAGTTTAATTTGAAAACTTTATCTAGATGGAGTGGCATTTTTGAGGAATTTATGCACAATTGATTGAGTTAGACTTGAATTACAAAGTTATTCACAAAATTATGTAATTTATTTGTATTCTTCATTTCCAAAGGTTTTAAATGTGTTGAGATAGGTGTATATGATTTCACCTTGAAAATTAAATCAACCAATTGATGTCAATGTGATGGTGTTAATATGTTTCTAGAAACATTCAGACCTTTTGATGAAATTTACTAATGTGATGTGTCATATTCTCACCAATAAAATTTCCTTTAATGTATATCCTTTCATTCTAAAATTTTATCTATTATGGGAAATATTATATATTTGAAGTGTATTATTAAACAATTTTGAATGACCCTTTATTTTCCTTTCTCCATACATTGGTTTTAATTGCCTTGTTCCTGGACTTAACTAATGATCCATGTGTGACCATTGTAGGCTATCCTTCATTCATGCTAGAATTGATCACAAATCATATAGTGAATTTAAATTTTCAACTCTAATTCTAATGTTCAATGACATATAAATAAAACTATAAAAATGCACATAAACCTTATATGAAATAGGAAAACAATACATTAATAAAAAATATAAAATACATGGTGCTACTCAATACCTTCTCTAAATTTTATATGAGAATTGATAGATATTATTGATAGTAAGGATTAAGCCCATAACCATTTATACATCCTGGTCGAATGGTTTCCTAAATATATTTTAAGATAATTATTCCTTGCTATGAGACATCATTAATGATGTAAGGTCCCTTCCACCTAATGTGTAGCTTACTCAAAAATGCTCTAAATCTGATATCATCTTGTAAGACCACTTGTTATAGAAATAATTATTTAGATCATTCATTATGATCATGAGACACATTATGACTTAAATTTTTGACTTTAGTCATCTATTTCAACATTATTTTGTTTTCTTCCATTCTATTTAAATCCATCAACCATGCCTACGTAGAAACTTGATCCATTAGTCTCATAATCATTACAATGTGTAGACTAGGAACTATGTATCCCATGAAAATTATTATTTCAAGTCCATATACATGCTAAAATGTAATGAAATATATCAAACACATTAAATTTTACCTATACTCCCATAAGATCATAGGAATAATATCATACCAATCATCTCTTTGGACATTATATATCTTGGTGAGCATCTTGCCAAGAAATTTATTTGATGCCTCTACTTATTTATTTACTTTTGGATGATAATATATGACTTTATGGTGTGATATCATAAAATATTTATTTATATTATTAATGGTGTAATTTAATAAATTCATACCTCTATCATTGACTAGTTTGATCATACACGTGAATCTAGTTACAATATTTTCATATATGAAATTGGCTACATATTTAGCACTAAAACTTTGGTGTCATAATATCTTCCACCCACTTGGTGAAATATTCCATTGCATTGATAATATATCTTTAATTATTGTTATTATTGGGTGGATTTATTGGTCGTATAAAGTTTATTCCCCATTGCTCAAATGGTTTCTCTGGTAACATAGGATGCAAAGTCATCTCATCTCTTTGATTAGGTTTGCCCATCCTTTGGATGATATTATAGTGTTTTATGACCCAATGTGCATCCTAAAAAATAGTAGGCCACCATAGACCATTTCTTAGGATCTTACTTGTAGTTTATTCTCCTATAAAATGTCCATATACAATTCCCTTATATATCTCCTTAATAATTTGAGGTCTCTTATGATCCAAATCCACTATGCATAGTACATTGTATTTCCCTATTTTTTACAAAAACCCATTAATGATGATGAATGAGATGTCTTTATTAATCAACTAATTTTTTATATTTCAACATAGTGCACAATAAATATCTCTTATTTTATAAAAATTTTAATGTCTTCCATGTTATTAGAAATAAAGACATGAAAAAAATTTGAATTAGGTGATTCATCTTGTAATTCTTATGGTTTTTCTCCAATATTAATTTCACTTAGATGATTGGGCCCCATATTTTACTTTGTTATCTTGACATTGATCCTAAACTAAAACTCATGAAATATCATCGAACAATGATATATCCTAACCATTAACATAGGCATATTTAATAAGTATCATAGAGCTTGATGATAAGTGAAAGATTAAAATGGAATTTACAAAAGTTAATGTCTAAATTCTTGGAGTGAAAACACCATTTCCCAATCTTCCTTTTTCTATAGTCATATTTTTTTTATATGTAGTTGATAGTTTTTTATTTGTGAATTTGATTAGATTATCTAATCTTTTATCTCTTGGTTGAGAAAGAACATATCCTACCATAGTTCCTAAATCATAAACATGAGAATGGAATGGTTTACTCTAGTCAAGAAAGGCCAAAATGGATATTATGGCCACTCTTTGCTTTAGATCCATGAATGTTATTTGACATTAATTTCTCCACTTGAACCTTGTATCTTTGCATAATAAATTTTCCATTAGAGTAGATATAGTTGCATATCCTTTTATGAATTTCCTATATTATCTTATATTCCCCAAGAATTATCTCACCATTGTAGAGCTTGTTAGAGGTAGCATGCCCATAAATACTACATTTTTTTCTTGTTCCACCAAGATCCCATCCATTTATACTATGTATCCTAATATGACACAAAAATATGTGAAATAACAAGAACTTATTAAAGTTTATAACAATTCCCAAAGTTGGCATCATTCCAACATAAGTCATATATTACATAAGTGTTCCTTTAATAAAGAAAAGATATCCCAATCATCTAGGTATACTTTAAAAAAATCATGGAATAAATATTTAAAGGAAATGACCATTTCCCTATAGAACATAGCTTGAGCATTCTCGAAACCAAATCGAATAATTTTATATGTAAAATACCCCCACTCTATTAAAAATTCTTTTTTAGATCAATATTCTACTATAATTGGAATATGGTATTACCCATTAAACCCATTGGTAAAAAGAGTACACTTCATGTTCAATAATTGACTCTAATACTTCATCCATAAAATGAATTAGAAAATGATCATTTATAAAAGTGTCATTTAGTCCATTATATTCTCCATATAGTTGATTTTTCAAGACTTATTAGGTTATAATACCTTTAGACTAACCTAATAGACCTTTATTATTAGATATCTAATGTTTTCATATTGTATGCGATCCAATTCAATCTTTAATTTCAACTTCACATTTGGTTTTAGACTATATGGTAACTTTTTCACATGTCGTGTGCACTCTTTTATTTCTATGTGAATTTCACCTAAAGAAAGGTCTACCAATGTTACTTCTATGAATTTAAATAGGAAAACATCTTGGCAATCTTATAGTAATTTCAATGCTTTTGAAGTCTCATTCTACATCTAGTAGTCACCCAAAGTTGTAAGCTTTAGTATTATTTTTATCCCAATATTTCCTACCAAATTCTTTAAGGTACCTTAATATATTTTTTTGACACCACTTAAATTGAAATATTACACTATTCTATGTCCTTCTTTCTCCTAGATATTAAAATTTATTAGTTGATGATCTTGAGTTTAATCCATGAATTTGGATTTAGGATCCTCCACTTCTTGATATGGTTTTAAAAAATTATTCAAGTCCTCATCACTATCAGTGGAATATATTAATTATTCATCATTTATGATATTATTTCATGGTTTTATAAAAACATGTTCCTATATTTATTGACCTTCTAATTTTGGATAGTTATATTCAAATCGTAAATTATTTCCTATTGTGAAGTTGAGTTTGTCTCATTATTTATGACTTATTATTACCTATAACAAAGAAATATTTTCAGCTTATGTAGAGAATTATTCACTAAGGTATTATCATCCTTAAAAACAAATGTCTAAATGAAATATTATTAGACTTTAAGCTAATGTTTTATCTCTCATCTGCATTCTTGGTGAATATACCAGGTCATTGGAAGTACTGCCAAACTATATTTAATAATGTGCACCCAATATTTAGGTTCTAAACGTTTTACATTCCATACATCCACATACATATTAATGTGGATTTATAAGAATTGTCCTTCTTTTGAAAAGTGACATTTTCCCTTATAGTAGGTGGTATTTGTAATCGATCATGCAATAATTTGTAAACCTCATGCCATGTTTTTTGGTTTGTTTAGTGGACTACCCAACAAGTTTAAGTAGTTCATTTTATTTCATTATTTAGTTCACTTGCCATTTGGTCTATATTTATCACATGATGTTTGGTTGTTAGAATAAATAAGGTAAATTCATCTACTATAAAGCATTGAGGAAGTTTATGTTATTTAGAAAAAAACTTGTACATTAGATGTACCTCATGATCTCCCCATAACAAAATCAACATGTATGTATTTGAGTCATCACTAACAAATAATGTAGTCTCCCATGGTAAAATTCCTTCCTTTGTTGGCTCTATGTAATTCATATATGTCATACATATTTTATACATAAATTACACTTCTAAACTAGTTGGCGATTATATAAAAGGTGACCTAAATTCATCCATTTCAAAGTATAAAACTCGTTCCTTTCTAATTATTGGTTTTGATGCATATTGTGCATCTATTTTTAACTATCATTGAGGGTGCATTTTTTGTTGACCAAATTTATATTAAAGCTCACAAGGGATTAGGCTTAGATTTTTTACTCACTTTGAACAAACTATTATCCCCATATGTATTTAGGGAATGTATATCTTTGGGTATGATTTATGTATTTTTATCTAGTTTATTCAAGGGTATAATGATGATTTTATCCCCTTGGTTCACTTCCAATTTATTATGTATTGTATTAATAGTCATTTGACCATCATAGGCTCATTTTTTACTAATTGATATTGGATATTGCATTTCATCATTATTCATGTCAATAATTTCAAAATATCATCATAGAATTATCTCAACCACTTAAATTTCCACATCTTATAGTTGTCCAATACGATATACCCTAATAGAGTCTATTAGGCTTAGTGTGACTGTATTGTAGCTAAGTATTGGTCATCTAATAGCTTCTTAGGTAAACCAAAAAATCACATTAGTTGTGATTCCAAAATCAAATACAACATTTTTTAAAGTTGTAGCTAAATATTTAACCCTATGATAGGGTGTTCAAACTTTTCCCATATTTTGACAACATGGGATTGCCTCTAGGCTTGTGGGTTGCCTATAGCAGAGGTAAACCTCTAGGTTAAAGGGATAAATCCCTTGATTTATTTCTGAAGCTCACACTCTACACTAGTATAATCACTTTGGGGGTGAAAATGGAAGAAGGTAGCTGAAAGTGTCCTATGCTAATTAGGTTATACACCAGGGATAAGTCCACACAACACACTTGCATCCATATCAAGAAATAAGAATAATAAAACTAATCCTAACTGATTATCATTCTAGCATAAGTATTTCTCATAGAGGCAAATCCATATGCACATATAGAGGTGGGTGAAAATAATATCTGATACTAGATACTAATATTCCCTCTCATACTTCAAGACACACTTAACAAACACATACACTTTATGAAACCTTTTAGAAGAGATATCACTCACACAAAACATGCAAAAGCAAAATGGAAGTGAGGAGAGCATATTCATCACTTGAAATCCACGTACACTACTTGTCACACTTAGGAAATACATTTTAGAGATTAAAAAAAAATCATAATATCATTCACAGGCAAAACCAGGTGCCAAACTAGCAGGGCTTCACCATACTAGGTGTGTACTAGACATAATTGCCAAAATGGCTTGCATAAATAGAGCATTGGAGAAGAGAGAGAAGAATAAAAGTGAAAAGGTAATAAATCCAAGTGTAAATATGTAAAAAAATAGTTACAATTCAAGATAAGGAAGTGGACAATAGTTTAAGATGTGGTCTTAGACAAGTGTCCATTAGAAGCTCATCATACTTCCTCAAGTTGGCATAAAGACTCTGTAGCATCCTTCTTGAAACTACAATGATAATGAGGAGTCCACTTGATTTTAAAAAGTACCGTAGGGTAGTTTTATGCATTTTAACTATCCTAAAAATGTGGAAACAAGATTATAGCATCTCTCATATGCCCATCAATTGATAGCTCCCACTTTTCTAATTATTACTCACTCTCTAATGACTACTCACTAACCTTATAGGCCTCAAAGTCTACACTTATAAATTAGGTGGTATATAAATAATAAAGTAAACTTATGGAATAGGTATTAAACACAAATTCAATACCTCTTTACCTTTTAATCCATCAAATAGACCTCAAATTTTTAAAATCACTCTTCTCACTCTCACACTTAGGTAGTCATTTTACCTTCTCAATGTCTTTCAAAAGACTACCTATAGTTAATACTTTAGAAGAAAAAATTTCATGCACAAAAATGATGATATATGAGTATGATGGGTTTTAAAAAGTCCATATAGACCTTCCAAAATTATTATCACCAATTCATTCTCTTATGTACCTATAGAACACCATAAAACTTACATAAAACCCTGAAATAAGCCTATCCTTACAAGTGATGGTATAGATCAATTAGATATAATGAGTACTACGAGAGTTATAGATATATCCAAATGAATTTCATGTCATTCATTTTTTCTCCATTAGGTCTAAATAAGGGTTTTATGAGGTTTTCTGGTGGTCTAACTTGTTAACAATAATTCATATAGGTTAGACATTGAAACTCCAAAAAAATCCCATTGAGAAAAATTTAGGGAACCCCTTAAACTATTACCATATCCTTAAATTCTCATTCACACCCTCCATACATATATGAGTGAGTGAAACTGGTCCTCAAACTCCTTAAATGTATTCTAAGTAGGCTTAAGAGGAAATTGGGCTTGAATGACCAATTTTGTGTAACTCCCTACAAACCAGTGATTCATACCAGCCTTGTACTCTCTCATAATGGTTATAAAACTAATTAGGAATTTCATGTAATCATTTTAATCAAGCTATAGGCCATTAGGGTATAGGATTAGTTCTAATCCTAATAGGCCTAACTATGTTTAACTATGTATATATCCACCTATGAGTTATCTAGTGACTATATCATATTTTATACCCATGTTCATCTTCAATTTAACTATATATAACATCTTATTACAATTTTATGTTATTCCCTTCTTCCATTCATCATTCATGAGCCAATCCTATAGGTCATCTTGCTCATGGAGTGCCTCATGTCTGTGACATAATAGAGAGCATCTCCCCTACTTGTCTAACCTAGGTGAGACAATAAAAGTATTTTTTAGGTTATGCTGATTTTTTGTATAATTTCTCAAGTCTTGGTCATGATATTATGACTCTTAAACATTCAAATTCTCAACACTATTTTAAGAATATGACTATGTGCGGAGTTGATTGAGTATGAGGTTAGAGTTTTATTTGATAAACTTCTTCCCCTATTTTTTATCTATTAGAGTCACATATAAATGGTGTCACTATGAGAATAACTTATATTTTGTCCCATTTAATTTATATTTCTTACAACTTACCATGTATGCATTCCTTTATGGGCTTAGGCAAGTCTATGATATGTATGAATGTGTCACCTATATGTGAGTAATAGTGAATAAGTTTGAATGTTTAATATAGATGTCAATATAGGTTTGAAAATTATTATTCATGCCCTTGATTTAAATTTAGGTCACTAATACCATTCCACACATATATGAGCTCATCTCATGCCTTTAAACTATGCTCTCATCTATTACTACATGTCACTGCTACATTTCAAGTTAAACGCTCAATGCACTGAGTAATATGATTCCTGTAGGTTTTCATGTGTTTAAATTATATTAAATCCTTATTTTCATTGAGACTATTAGTCAATTTTATATTTGGGTTAACCCATCTCTTTCCTTGACATCATGTCCTCACACCATTACCATCAATAGGTTGTAGGTCACATGTAGTCTATAGGTTCATGTGGCTTTTGGCACTGTGATTTACTAAATATTTCAAGTGGAAACATATCTAAGTGAAAATACACTCTATCATCATTATAATTAGCCTACCAATCACCTTATTCTATCAATACATTACTCCTATACCTAGGCTAATAGTATGAAATAACTAGATCTACTCAACCCTCAAAAAACTTCTCCAACAGAGGTTACATTTTGAGGCAAGATCCCTTAGAAAAATTAAGGTAACTCTCCCTTCAAAAAACAATTATAAAATTGATTGTTTTTAGGCTATGTGATGGATATAGGATCAACATAATGATCCATGAGTAAGTTGAGAAACTCCAATCAAATCTTGGGCATGAACACCACCCATGTCTTAGGTTTTGGATGGTCCATCTATGTTTTGTGCATCCCTATAGGTGACTATCATATTAAATATCCAACCAATTATTTTTAATTATATAAGAAACTCACCTCAATCAAATTAAAAGTCCATAAATTAAAGTATGCCATGGATAAATTATCTTCCATGTTTTTGGGGCATTGAAAAGAGGTACATTATTTGACTTGGAACCATTTATAGAAAAAATATACTATAACTAATGAAACCAAGTTCTATAGACTAATAAGGAAAATTCCTTAGCTCAATAAGAGTGATATTGTTCACCATAAAACATGATTTTTTTTTTAAATAACCTAAATATGATTAACATGCTCTTTCAAAATATACACACCACTTAAAAACATCATATCATATGAGTAGATGAGAAAACTTGAAGGTGTTAGGGTTATGAAGGTAGTTTTGAGACACTAGAAATATTAACATTTTTTTAGGAAGAAAAGTACACCAATATTAAAATTATTTACATGGAATATAAGGACATGAAGATTAATTTCATCCATCAAAATCATTCAATTCAAATTTAACCCTCCTATCCATACCAGCTTTAAATTGGTTGACTTGTTTGACTTGCCAAGGGAGTAAAGAGATAGATAAAATTGTTTCCACCAATTTTGGGACTATAAAATCAGTCATAAAATTGATATGAATTTATGGGATCTAAAAGGATACCCTTGAATCTTTCCCATGTGCCAATTAGGCTATGAAGTCCATACAATTGCCTAAAACTACCTATTTTGTAGTTAAACTCCGTTATACATTTAAAAATATGGTTTTAAAGTATAAAATAGTTTCCATAACATATAAATAATTCATGATACATTATACATCCTCTTAAACATAGTTTAATTATGTTATAAACCATACAATTCATTCAAAGTTATAAAAGGTGTCATAATATGACATGAGGTAAACTTAGACAAATGTTACTAAGATGAAGAATAGTATTTAACCTATTTGATAACCATTATGAAAATTTTAGGACCTATTATACCCAATTTTAAGTTTTAAATTATATGGTAGGTTGACTTATTTAAACATGGGGTCAAATTAGTCAACATTTTATCAATTTCCTAGGGGTAGTAAGCCTGCTATGCTTAGGACCACTAGCCTTATCTTATCCTTGGGAAATGGAGTCAAGTAATAATCCAATTTTGATAATACAAATACTCTAAGTAAACACCAAACCAAACTATACATAAAATACAAAATAAACAAATAATGTAAGACAAAGACACACAGCTGTGTTCTCATGAACACTTAGGGAAAACCCATAAAACTCAAGTAAACTATGCTATGTACAAACTAAACTAAATAAAATTTATCCTTATAAATAAAAGGGTAAATTTACACCATATCTTACTCCATGAGATAGAGGAATGCATGAGGCAATTTTTCCTTTGAGCATTGGCTTTGATATCTTTAGCTTTTTTATGTTTTGCAATCTCTTTAGCATGATATTGAATGTAACTATAGAAGCCACAAACATATCAAATATGAAGGTGAATTCATATATAACTTAAATAATATAAAACTTTTCATGGGACTCCTCATATTTAACTTGATTCAATGATTTTTCAACTAGGCATGATTCTTTGACTTCCATGGTAGTTTGAATGGGCTCAGATTGCTCACCAGCTTCAAGCTCCTGAAGATCATCAGGGAGTTTTGTATAGTCCATATAATATTGGTTAGTCCTCTCTATTAGTACATATTTATCTATATTATTCTTCACTTAACCTTCAACATTAAAAATATCTTCATGCTATTTAAGAAAATATGTTTTAGCCAACCATTTTTTCTCTCTTTCTCCATAAGAAACACACCTTCTTCAAACTCATCCTCTTGAAACTCATTTTATTGAATATGTTTATGAATGTAATAGTCATCATAGAATACTCCATGATGTTATTGAAAACATTCTTGTTCAATAGTAATCTTCCATTCCTATTCAAAAATATCATTTTGTTCTCCTTTAATAATTTTTTTCCCAAGAACTTCATATGCATTGAACATATTAAAGTAGGTCTACCACATACCTTGATCAAACTCCCAATGAAAAACTAAAACTTTACTTATATATTAATTTTATTAGATCAATAATATTTATTATTTGTGATTATCCTTAACAATTGGAATCCATATGGTTAACTCTTCTTCATAGTCACTTGTATTACCTTCTTGATGAACTACACGTTGAATTTTTTCTTCTTTTCTTGACTCCCACAAGAAGGGTTCCCATTCAAGAGGGGATGAGATGGAAGGGTGGTGAATTGGTTTAGGATTTGGATATGGAGTAGGAGGAGTGATGTATGGCTCATGAATGGGAATAGGTATAGAAAGAGAAACTTGGAAGAACTCTTGGAGTGAAATAAGGTTATGCTGAGCTATAGACACCTCATTTTATTTATCAACCAACTCATGGTTTTAATTTTATTCTTGAAATTATTCCATAGCTATAATTTTTTCATCCACATTCTCAACTAATATTTCCTTTTCATGTTTAAACTCTTCTTTGATGGACTTCTAATATGGATAAGTTGTAGGTTTTTGAAGAGATGGCAATGCATTTTGAACATATACAAAATTTTCATTCTTGTCATCAAATTATTATTTTCAAGGTGGAAGTTTGAGGCTACTATACTATTTTAAAGATTAGATAGGGTTTTCATGAGGATAGGGAATATGAGAGGACTGACATGGAACATATGAAAAATATTGAGGATGGGAGGGAGAGACTCATTCTTCAAAAAAAAATTCACTTTCTCTATATCCTTATTGAGGCTCTTCAACATTTACAAGTTGCCTCTCAACTTCTTACTTTTCCAACCTTGGAATCATATCAACCCACAATTATATATAACATCTCATCTCATGAAAGTCTTAATTGATGATGTAGTTGGATTCATATTAAACCTTATTCATAAGTAAATGAACTAACCTCATTTTTTATATGAAATTAATAGGGATTGCATCAAGCTCTTGATCCCATTTCTTTATCAACCTTTCTAATTTTAGAATCTCAAGCATAAGTGACAACAAGGAATTATTTGGAGGTGGAATTGGAGGGGGAAGAGGAGAGAAGTTTTTTTATTTTTCTTGATAATGTTTTATAAAAGTGTAATAGGATGGATAGGGTTGTTAGGGAAGAACACTTCCAAGAATTTATCTCATAAGATCCTTGATTTCTTCCTTAAAAGCCTACATCTTAAGATATTATTTCTATTCTTCAAGGGATTTAAACTCATATCCTTGATATCCTTATTCATTGGCTTCTTCACAAGACTCCTCAACAAATTCATTAACATATTGATGAGGAATGGGTTGATAGTAACTTGGATACAAAGGTGTGTAGCAGGGACTCTCAACATATTATCCATATAAACCTCATTATTCAAATGAAACACAAGAATCAATCAAAATATTTTACAATAGTTTATTTGGTTAATCATAAATAGATGATTATATTCATAGTCACCATTGTTGTTTGCTTAAATGCTTCTTAAATTTAATATTAGGAAGAACACACTAACAATTATTCTACTCTTTTGGACCTTGGTCCCATCAGGCATTGAAAAACTATTATAGCCAAATATTTCACCCTATAAAATGGTGTTTAAACCTCTCCCATATTTGGATAACATGGGATTACCTCTAGGCCTTTGGGTTGCCTATAGAAAAGGTAAACCTTTAGATTAAAGGGATATCTCCCTTGATTTATTTATTAAGCTCACATTCTACACTAGTATAATCACTTTAGATGTCAAAATTAAACAATTTACTAGAAATTAACCTATGTTAAGGAGGTGATACATTAAGGATAAGTCCACATAACACACTTGCATATATATAAAGAAACAAGACTACTAAAACTAACCCTAATTGATTATTCTTATAACATAAGTATTTGCCACAGAGGTAGATTTTTATTCACATCTAGAGGTGGGTGAAAATAAGGTCTGATACTAGATACTAATTATCCCTCTAAAACTTTAATAAAAACTTAAAAAACACAAACTTTATGAAACCTGTTAGAAGAGATATCACTCACACAAAACATTCAAGATAAGAATTGATTCAAGGATAGCATATTCATCACTTAAAATCCAAGTACACTAACTGTCATAGTTAGGAAATATATTTTATAGATCAAACCAGCTTTATAATCTTATTGAAATTCAAAACAAGGTGCTAAACTAGTAGGGCTTCACCATACTAGGTGTGTACTAGTTATAATTACCAAAATGGCTTGCATAAATAGAGCTATAGAGAAGAGAGAGAAGAAGAGAAGTAGAAAGGTCACAAATATAAGTGTAAATATATATATAAATATAAAATTAAATAAAATGAAGTGGAAAAGAGGTCAATAGGTGGTATTAGATAGGTTTCCTTTAGAAGTTCATCATTCTTCTTATAGTTGGCAGAAGACTCTTCACCATCCTTCTTAAAATTGCCTTGATGATAAGGAGTCCACTTGATTGCTCAAAAATAAGATATGTGTCTTTGAAAAATATTAATTATCTTGAAAATGTTTAAATAGTATTATAATATCCCTCATACACCCCTAAACTAATTGCTCCCTCTTTGCCAATGATTACTCACTCTCTAGCAACTACTAGCCTTCTAGGCCTCAAATCATACACTTGTCACTTAGGTGTTCTATACCTTCTTAATGAAATTCATGGAAGAGGTGTTATAAACCTATTGAATATCTCTTTACCTTTGAATCCATTATATATACCTAAAAGTTTCAAAGTCACTCTTCTCACTCTCACACTTAAGCAATCATTTTACCTTCTCTTTGTCTATCCAAGGATTCCCTACAGTGAACAAGAGAGATTTTCATGAAAAATTATGATGAAATATGAGTATTATATGTTTGAATATTTATCTACAGGCCTTACAAAATTATTCTCACCTATTCATTCTCTTTTATACCTTATAACACCCTAAAACTTACAAAAAACCCAAAAATAGGCCTATTTATACAAATGATGGTATAGATAAATTATATATCATGAATCCTAAAATATTTAAATACATTTAAATATAATTTTAATGGTCATTATAATCTATTTATATGCATATTATTTTATTTTTTCTCCATCAGGTTGTAATAAGGGTTTTAGGATGGTTTTTGGAGTCTAACTTGTTAACAATGATTCATATAGGTTAGACACTGAAACTCCAAAAAATCCCACTGAGAACAAGTTATGTACCCACTTAAACTATTACCAAATATTTTAATTCTCATGTACACCATCAATATAGATACGAGTGAGTGAAACTAGTCCTAGAGCTCCTTTAAAGTATTTTGAGTAGGCCTGAGAGGAAAATGGCTTGAATGACCAATTTTGTGTAACTCCTTGTAAACCAATTATTCCTACCATATTTTTCCTATAAAATAAGTGTTATTAAATTAACTATGAAGTTCATGTAGTAATTTTACTCAAGTTAGAGGCCATTAGGGTAGAGGTTTAGTTTTAGGCCTAATAGGCATAATTATGTTTGATTATGTATATATCCACCTATGAGTAATCCATTGACTATAAGGTTTTTTATACCCCTTTTAATATTAAATACAACTATACACAACACTATATTACAATTTAAATCTCTTACCTTCATCCATTCATCATTCATATGCCAAACCTGTAGGTCATCATGCTCACGAAGTGTTTGATATCTGTTATACAAAAGAGAGCATCTCCCCTAATTTTTTGACTTAGGTGAGACCATTAAAGGCTTGCCTAGGAAATTTTTATTATTATTAAAATTTCTCAATCATTTTAATATTATTAACACCATTAAGCTTTAAAATTCTCAAAACTAGATTAAGATGGTGATTGTGTGCAGGGTTGACTACATATGAGGTTAGAGTTTTGTTTGATCAACTTCCTCCCCTATTTATTTATACTTGAGAGTCACATATAAATGGTGTCACTATGATATTGAATTATAATTTTTCCCATTAAATGTATATTTATTTTATCTAACCAAGTTTGCATTCCTTTATGGGCTTAGGCAAGTCTGTGATATGTATGACTATGTCACTAGTAGGTGACCATTAGGGAAGAAGTTTGAAAGTTTCCTGAAGATGTCATTATATGTTTGAACATTGTAGTTAATTCCAATAATTTAAAATTAGGTCACAAATACCATTTCATGCTTATATTATCTCATATAATCCCTCCAAACAATGTTCTCATCTATCACTATAAGTCATTGTTGCAGTTCAAGTTCTAGGATCAATGCACCGAGTCATAAGATTATTGTAGGTTTTTGTGTTTGACCACCCTTAGATCCTGATTTTCACTAATATTATTATTCAATTCCATATGTTTTTTAACCTATCTCATACCTTTAAATCATGTCCTCACACCATTACCATCAATTGGCCATAGGTCACTTGTAGGCCACAAGTTCATGTGGCTTTTGGCATTGTGCTTTACTAAATATTTCAAGTGGAAACCTAGATGAGTGAAAATACACTCTATCATCATTATCCTTAGCATAAAAAATCACATTATTATTTCAATACATTGATCCTATTCCTATACTACTATTATGAGACAATTAGATCTGGTCATCCCTCAATAAAATTCAACAACAAAGGTTACATTGTGAGGTAGGATCCCTTACTCAGATAAATTAAGGTAACTCTCCCTTTAATAAAATTTTGAAACTTTGACTAAATGTAGGTTATGTGATGACTCTAGGATCAACACCATGATCCATAAGTTATTGGATAAAATCAATTCATGTCTTAGTCATGAATTTCACCTGTGTCTTAGGTTTTGGATGGTCCATTTATATTGTGTACATATTTTTAGGTGACTTTAGGTGACTGTCATATTGAAGATCTAACCAGTCCTTTCTCATTATTTAAGAAACTCACCTTAAATAACTAAAAATTATTTAAATTCAAGTATTACATGGATAAACTATCTTCCATGATTTTGAGATGTTAAACATAGGTATATTATTTGACTTGAAATCATTGACAAAAAAATATATTACAACTGATGAAACCGTGTCCTACAAACTAATAAGGCTCATTCCATAACAAAATAAGAGTGGCCTTGCTCACCTTCCATGATCAAACATCCAAACAAATTTAAAAAATAGTAAATATGAAAAACATGCTCTACCAAAACCCACACACCACTCAAAAACATCAGATCATACAAGAAGATGAGAAAACCTGAAGATGTTGGGGTTATGAAGGTAGTTTTTAGATACTAGCATTCTTAGTATTTTTTTATTAATAAAATCCCACCAATATAAAAAATATTTCCATGTAACATAAGGACATGAATATTAATTTCATCGATCAGAAACATTTAGCTTAACTCTACCCCTCTTGTCTATACTAGTTACAAATCAATTGACTGATTTGACCTGCCAAAGGGAGCAAAGAGAGAGATAGAATGGTTTTAACCAATTTTGGGACTATAAAATTAGTATAAACATTTATATTACTAGAGGTTATATGAAATTAGACTCCTAAACATTTCTCATGTGCTAGCTAAGTTATGTAGTATGTACAACTACCTAAAAATTGCTTGTTTTATAGTTAAACTCCTTATTTGTATATTCAACCTTAAAGTTTGTTAGTTTGAAATAGTTTATCTAACATGTAAATGACACATGGTATGTTATACATCCTATTGATACACATTAATTTTTTTATAAACCATATTATACTTTCAAAGTGATAAAAGGTGGCATAATATGACATGAGGCAAACTTAGACAAATATGACTAAGATGAAACATAATATGTGAACTATTTGATGACCATGATTAAAATTTTAGGACCTAAAAGACCCTATTCTACATTTTAATTTAAATAGGGGGTTTAATTCTTTGACTAGGGGGTCAAATTAGTCAATAGTTACTTTATATCCTACTATCTTAATATCTATATGAGAATCAACATCCTAAGACTTCTTAGTTTTTATGTAACAAACTACCTTGTCAATGTGCACCCAATATTTGGGTTTTAAACATTTTACATTCCATACACCTGCATACTTATGAATGTGAATTTCTATAAATTGTCTTTTTAAAAATAGATATTATTTCCTTATAGTAGGTGGTATTTGGAATCAATCATGCAATAATTTGTTAACCTCATGCCATGGTAATTGGTTTGTTTCTGTGGACTACCCAAGAAGTTTTTGTAGTTCATCTTAGTTAATAATTTAGTGCACTTACCCTCTGGTCTATATTTTTCACATGATATTTGATCATTAGAATAAATTAGCTATATTCATCCACTACAAAGTATTGATGAAGTTTATGTTACGTAGAAAAAACCATTCACATTAGATACACCTCATGATCTCTCTGTTGGATCAACATACCCCCACTTTCTTTCTTTTGTAAATGGGGGACCCTTATGAATGTTTAAAAACATCTAAACTTTGAAATATTTCTTGAAGAGGTTATCTTTTTTAGAATTTGAGTATCATCCACTTGAAAGGGATATGATTTATACATGCTTATTGATAATGATTATGTTTTTGGACTAACTTTGCTAATGGTTTGTCTTTGAATATTGAATTGCAGGTTACATAAAGAAGGCTAGGTTTCCCTTATATAAAACCCTAAAATTTGAATTCAAAAGTTGGTAGGAAAACATAATGAGAAAGTACCCTTTAGAGAAATTAGTTTGGACACTATTTATTGTAGACATTTTGTCTAAAACAAATCAACCCTTACGATTTTTTGAAACCTACCCTTTGGAAGATTTAGTTAAGACACATTACCAAAAAGTGACCCTTTTAAAAATTTGTCTTGGTCCACTTTGGTAAAAAGTACCTATGACCCTTTGGAAAATGTTTAAGGGAAACTACATAAGTATTTCTAGGTTCCTTATTTTATGACTAACCCTAATATTTGCTCTTTATAGGGACAAATCATTGACAAGTACATGGATCATGATGAACATCCTATACTTTCTCATATATTTAATCTAATAGTGTGAAATCATTGAAGACTTTTCAGTGTAGTATAACCTTGAGGCCTAGTAAAGGGACGTATTTCTTGACCCTTAAAAGAACCCTTTGTGTTTTTTAACATAAATAAACATAGGAAACATGGATTTTAACCTAAGTTTTTATCAAATCTTATATCTCATTAAGTTATGTGCATATTTTCAGATCTCATGGTCTGTTCTTCATCACAAGATTTGATTTGATGGTATGAAATGGATGAAGGCTCACAACCTAGTTGAAGTTTAAGTAGCCAATCAAAAATGACTTAAGGGATCATGTAGATTGAAGACTTGGTCACATGGCCTAGAGAGCATATTTTTATTTTAAATAATAATGTGTATTTCAAAACATGACCACAAGGCTTAATCTTAAGCCCTCTAAGTACATTAGATGAGCTTCAATTTGATATCCTCATGCCCATCATTCAATGTTCATGAGGAAATTTTTCATGTTTGTGAGGATGTCAAATTTAAAATAGTCTAATTATATTAGATGATCTTAAATTTTACAACCTCATGCCTATCATTCGACATTTGTGAGAAAATTTTTGATGCTCGCAAGGCCATCAAATTTAACATAGTCTAAACTTTCAAAACTAGTAAAGGCATGTATCTCTCAACCCTTGAAAAGTCCCCTTTGATTTTTAACATGAAAAAATTAGTATAATGGATTTTAACCTAAGTTTAATTAATCTTGAGGCTTATTTTGTTTACATCTATGTAGATCCAATGGTATGTGCTTCATCATAGGATTTTATCTGATGGTGCAAAATGGTTGAAGAATTTTCAATGAGGAGAAATCATAACAAAGGTGACCATCATAAAATACTTCATATATTGAGATCAATAGACTGTGCTAACTCATAGATCCAATCTAATAGTGTAAAATGAAGGAAAATTTCAAAGACTAATGGCTATTTTTTGAAAGGACTTTCATGGGAGTAACATGAGAAAATTTATGAATTCACCACCTTAACCATTAAAGTAATAAAATCCCTATATTAATAATGTAAAACCCTATTCCTTGTTTAATTGAGCCATAATTACATTCAAAAGAGTTGAAATCACCTTGAGAAAAGATAGAAAGACTTAGAAAAATCATAAAGTCAAATAGCAATCAAACTAGTTGAGGAATTATGGTTGCAACAAGACAACAATGGTGAGATGAGGTAAAGGTATACTTATCAACTAACAAAAAAAGGAAGACATTACAAAGACACTAAACTAGACATAAGAGCCTTGAATAATGGTTTGAAAAATTGGTCTAAAATCTTATTTACAATCAACCTTCTACAACCATTAGCTCCTAGTGAGTATTTTATTTCTATAGTTCAGAGGAGTCATGAAGATCTTATGGTAATCTAGATGTCTGGAATTCACCTCGCAACTACCAAACTAGAGGTAATCCATTGTGTCAATATCCTAACTATTATTTTTATTGATTGTAGAGTACATGTAGATTGGATAATTAAGGAGGGTACATCAAAGAGGTTGCTTATATATCTCTGGTAGCTTCTAAATGATACTATAAGCTTCCTAGGACTCACATAGACATCCCTACAATCAAGGAATAGACCACTAAGAAATACTTAGATAATAAATTAGGACCATGGTGGGATAGAATAACTCATGTAATGAGAAATCATGATGGTAAAATCGTAATTTTATAATTCAAGTAAGAGATTATAATCATCATGACTTTGGTAAATAGAGATTATGGAGAAACAATCACATCCTATTTTGACTCGAAGTGGATATCTTATGTCTATTTCATGATAGAAGAGAAGATGATTCTACCTATTAGAGAAATGATAAATATCCACCTATGAAGGCAATTTAATGTAATTAAAAGAAAATCAAGCTAGTTCTTCACTATGATGTCTTGTTGGATGCCTTCATGTATTTTACCTTTTTCCCTACCATCAAGAATTGGTCCCCTCATAGTAATATTACCATTTCTCACCATTACTCCAAATTACATGTATTCAAGTATAGGGACCACATTTAATTCATTTGTGATTGAATATATCCCACTCTAGTTGGGATAATTACTAGAAGTCCAATTCCTAGTGTTCACCCCCTCATTAGGAAAATTTTAGAGCCCATTGGTGACATATGGCTGTATCCTAATTATAAAGTCATTAGGATTGAAGGAATCCAAACTCAACCCTTAAGATTACTTGTGCATGTCCTAATAAAGTTGGACAAGAGTGAGATTGTTCATCAGATCCTTCATGCTATAGACCATTTATGCAAAGATAAGAAGAAAGGCATCCTACATCTCTTCCCATATCTTATTGGGAAGACAATGATTCATGGATGGAAAAAATTAAAGATCCTAACAAGGAATAGAGAGATATTATACTTCTAATTAGATGACCTCAAGACATGGGATCCAAAGGGAAATGTGATCTCTAATATATAATCCAAACAACTACATAAGGTATCGTATGAACATCAATTGGGTCCATATTACTAGTTATACATAAAGGCAACAAACTTTGAGGAAGTGTGGCTAGGTTTAAGGGGTATGGATTCAAATTAGAAAATATATTATGGAGGGAAGAAAAACCATTAGGAGAAATATGGAAAATGAATCCCTTACAATACCACCTCTTACCTTCCACAATGGGTCTACCACAAGTGCCACAAGGTCTACCTCAGCAACAACATCTACCTTAGTAGTAAGTGCCAAAAACTAAAGGACCTAGTTAATAAAATTTGGAACATAGGCCAAGAGAGGGACTCCTACCTTAGATCTACCTCAAAAACTACCTTCCCCTATCGAATACCTTCATATAGTTTCCTTGGAACCCTATGAAATAGTGGATGAATTCTTTAAGGAACTTATAGATATGAATGGGTTAGACAAGGAAGGGGATGAGGAAGGATAAGCCACAACTAAGGTGGTACTAATTAATGATCCTCAAGCTAAAGAGATAGACAAAGGAAATTCAGTGGCTTTAGATTTGGTACATGTGACCAAAAGAAAGAGAGAGATAGATATGGATTTGGTGCCTAGAGCCTCTAAGAAACCCAAGTGGATTTACCCAACTAGTGAGGTGAACTTGTTTAGTGATGAATTTCCCATACATGGACCTATCATTCCTATCTGGTTCATCTATGTGAAGTTTCAAAAGATACCCTCTTAGATACATTCATGGTATTTGACTAACACTACCAATGTTGAATTTAATGATGAAGTCTAGCCCTAGATCTTATAACTCATGAAGGAACCCGAGGAGAGGAGAATGATTAAGGCTACTCAAGAGAGTAGAAAGAAAATATAAGAACCAATAAAATCAAGTGGGTCTAGTATTAAAACACTAGAGGCTTAAAACCTTTCAACACTAGAGCCCAAGGTATAGTTTAACCTTAATATATCAACACTTGAGAAGGTTACTACCAAGAAAGTAACTATTAGAACTGAAGAAGTCACTCTTTAAAGAGTGGAACCATTTACAAGACTCACTCTACTCAATAAATAGGTAGTAGGAGAACACCAAATTCATCAAAAAGATATTGCAAGTCTGGTGTAATCCTAGTCAATAATGGTTATGGTGGGAATTTAAGGAATGAAGCAAAGGATTATGAACTTGAAGAAAGAGAAGAAAGACTTGGAGGCATAAGTCTCACTATCAATTCTAGAGGACCTACTAAAGATGTTAAATAAGTACCTCCCAAATGAGTTTAAATGATTAAAATCCATCAAACTTAGGATTAATACCTTATAAATTCAAGTTAAGAAGGAATAAACATTGATACAACAATGGTAAGAAACCAAAGGCTAGGTGACAGAGTTGATCAAAGTACACATCACTAAATAAACTTTGGATTTCAAGATCATTAAAGAAAGGAAATTGAAAGCCATTCAATGGATCTTGGTGGATCAAATACATGAAATAATATAATGGTAAAATAAGGCCAATGACTTTATGGAGGAAGATAAGGAATTGGTGAACAAAATTGAGAATTTACTAAGAACCTTGTTGGTACCCCCTTCTTAACCTACTCACATTAGCATAATGCATGACATAGAATTCCAATAGGGAGTCCAAGCCTTCATCCAAGGCATCAAGGATGAAAAACAAGGAAAATCTAATAAAGACAATTTAGAATTCCTTAATGTTATCATCACCATAGGAAAGTAGATAGAAGAAGCAAGATGGTTACGAGAAGTCACCATCAAAAGTGACAAACAATATGATACATTGGTTAAATAGGAAAAAGAGAGTCTAATGAAGCCCATAGTGTATTTTGAGTTAATCAAAGAACAATACACTAAGATGAAAGACTTACATCAAACTAAGTGATCAAGGGGGCCTATCAGCCTAAGATAAAAGTCAAGATTATTCTTTTGTAAACTATATATGCTAGTTTGTTATATCTCTTGATCTAATAGATGCCTAATGGCCATATGTACTATATAATTCTTTATAAAAGGATAGTTTCCATTACCTTTTGAAATTTTTTGAAAGAAATATGACTGGTACACTACTTATTTCTTATATAAATAGGCAATTTTAACCATTTGTAAAGAGAGAGATTTTGATCAAATTTTATATGAGATCAATTAATAAAAATTGAATTCTACAAAGATTGTCTTGAATTGTGTTACATTATTTTTTATTTCTCTAAATTTTAGGTGGGTGTATTACATTTCAATGGTTGTTAGATAAATGAAATATATTTCATGTTAATGGGGTTTCTAGATTGTGATGTGATAGACTAGTTGAAGGATTCTAAGTTTACTTCATTTTATTTGCTCTGCATTTGAATGATCTTATGAAATTCAGATTAGCATAGCAAAATATTTAAGTAATCTTGAATTTTACTGATGATAGTTATATTTTCCTTTGAATCTTGCCTAGTATTTGGTGAAGCTTGATTTTATGCTATGTTGCATCGCTGATTGGTTAAATGTATACTTGAATTGAATATAACTTTGTCATTATGTTTGAGACTAATGCTTACAATCATGTTTCTTCTCTATCTTACCCTACCTTTTGCTTCCTTTTTATCAATGCTCACTTTAGTTTAAAGATAAATGTAAATATTCACTTAGATTAGAGTTAGAAATCTTGACCAAGAAGACCACAAGACTATAAAGACTTAGACCCTGGCGGCTCCCAACCACCACATCAGATAAATTTTATGGATAGATCTAATACTTTGTTGACTATTCCACTATAGACACACTACTTGTCACAAATTTTAACTCATTACTTGGATTCCTTTAATCTGGCAATGAGAAGTGTTCATCAACACTAAGGAACACTCTTTAGAGAAATTGGAAGCATCAACAAGAGGCAGTTTCCATTGGCACTAAAAAGAGGGACATCTTTACAAGTATTATTATTTTCTTGGTTAAGCTTAGATTATATTTATGTCCTTTGTAAACATATTTATTCTATGAGTGATTTCTTTCTCATATTTTCACTTAGTAAGGAAAAAACCCTTGTTCTTTGTAAAGTTTAGTTCAAACTATGGTAAAAATAACTTTAAAATTGAGAATTCTTGACATTTGAGGTTAGAACAGCTTTATTTTGATTTAATATTGATGTTATCTTATGAAATTTGAGTCTAATTCTTCAAAATGATGTAAAGTATGGTCATCTTTATATGATCAAACATATCTTTGAGATAATTTAGTCAAAGATCAGTGTCCTTTAAATTTTCATACATAAATCTTTGTAAAATAAGCATAGTGTGCATGTCATTTATTCTTCTTTGAGGAAATTAATGTGTTACATCATATTTAAAAGTAGGATTATTAGTTCTCAAGATGGAATTAACTAGAATTAGGATTATATCTCATTCAAAAACTAGGTAACCTCTACCTAAGCTTGAGACATATAGATGGACTAGAAGAGACAAATAATGGCATAGATGTTCAAAATGTTTATCCTCCTCACCCCTTAAAGGATTACCTACATTAAACATTCAACTATATATGGCTTGGCTTAAAGGTTCTCCTATCAATGTTCTAGGTATAGTTCATGATTTTCCATGAAATCTTGAGAACTGTTTGCCTATTTTTAGTCCAACTAGTATGGTCACTACTGAGGAAAGTGTCAAGTCCTTTAAAGATACATTAAGGATCTTAAATGTTATTAATTAGGATGTATCTTATAGGTTTTTGACTTTAACCTCCAAATATGATACCTATGAGTGGTTCTTAAATGTACATGATGCTTGCATCACTTCTTGGAATAACTTTGACATAATCTTTATTAATTAATTTGGGAAGATCATTAACCCATGTGTCATATATCATCAGTTTAATACCATCAAGAGAGATGTAAGTGAGCTTATTAGGTCTTTTAATGCAAAATTTCAAAAGTTTTTCAATACAACCATATATCCTTACAATCCTAATGAACCTTTGGCCTTAGAGATCTACAAAGATACTGTGGATCTCATGAATTATGTGTTTCTAAAGAGAAACCTTCTAGCTATCACCACATTAGCTCAAGATTATTCATAGATAGTGGTCATTAGTGACCAAATGCAGCCTCAAGGTAAAATGGCTTACTCAATTCTATGTTTTAACCCATAGATGCTAGCCTCAAACATTTTCCTAGCTAATAATCAGAATACTCTAGCTCAGAACCAAATACCAGCTCTAACTATCTTGTCTACTAGTCATGATGCTCAAAATCAAAACTTAGGTTTCCTAAGTCAACAAATTATGAATGGATCTCAAGTAAATGGAAAAATGCTGTAATAATAGTTAACACTACTAACAATAGTCAAGTTCAATCTTCTAAATCTCTAAATACTGAAAATGAGTCCATACTCAATATGGTCCAAAAGTTTATTACAAAATTATTGTAATTACAAAAGCAAGTTGTTAATGCTAATGATAGGTTTGGAAGGAAATTCACCTTCCAAAATTTTAATATACCTAGAAATCGATTCCATAATGATAGATTTTTTAATAGAAAAAAAAGCCAATGATCCTTCTTCTTCTAGAAAGAAGACTATTGGCATCAATGTCATAGATATTGCCCTACCTAATTATTGTAGAGTGCATGCCACTTATAAGCATGGTGAGATATATTGTATTGAGTTCTATAAATATTTTGAAGCCTTATAGGAAGAAATTGACACCTTTGAGGTTATCCTAGATAGAGATAATATTGCTATTACTTTTGGATATAAAGCATAAGATCAAGTACACATGGTAGAGACCTTCTAATTCCCTTTCTAAGAAGATAATGAGCCTAAAAATATTCCTAAAGAAATCCAATAATTTTAATAGTTCCTAAATACTTACCCTCTATGGAATAGCAATCAGAGACATCCCTTAACAACTTATATTCCTCCCTATAACTATGGGACTCCTCTAGATACATATTTGAGAAATGATCCTGAGCCACCCAAAGGTATTTCTTTGAAGCCTTTAATTGAAACTTTAAATAGGACTAGCTATAATATTGTTGAGGACATGAATAAAATCAAGGAAAATATCACTCTACATGAACTAACATAGATAATTGAGTAGATAGGCCTTCTCTTAGAATCCATTTCCAAAAAGATTGGAAAGCCACCTATAAATGATACTACCAATGTAATTATGAAAGTGGAAAAATTAGAGTCTCCACCCTTTCTGCTCACAGTCAGAGTGTTTTTTAAGAATGTCCATAATTTTCTAATAGATTCAAGAGCTTCAACTAATATAATGCCTACTAGAATTTTTTAGCAACTTGGCTTAAACCCAATCAAGTCAAACTGAGTAGTAACATAATTTGATAAATCAAAAGTCAAAGTCATTGGAGAGCTACTTAATGTGCATATTCAATTGGAAACTGAACCTAGAGTTTAACAGTTTATTGACATTCAAGTAGTAGACATCACTAATGCATATGGGTTACTTCTAAGTATGGAATGGTTCAAATCTTTGAATGGGTACATGTCTACTAATTTTTCTCATTTGTGGTTTCCATGGAAGGGTGTTCTTAATAAGATAATATTTGAGAGGGAACTATGGATGAATCATATGATAACTAAGTACAATGTATTCAATGAAATGGTAAACTTACTTGATTCTAATCTTGGAATCTTGAGAGTAGAAATTTCACAAAATCTGAATTCTAAAATGCCTTCTCCAATGCCTAGATTATGGAAGTTACATGTTGATGGAGCTAGATGCAAATTAGGATCAGGAGCTAGCATTATGATAGTGGAACCTATAGATAGAGACTACCATGTATCTTATTGGCTAAAATTTCCTTGCACTAATAACTTAGCTAAGAACAAAGATTTCATTTTTTGACTACAACTTACCATCAATCATAAATTCAAAGATCTTTTGGTCTATGGAGACTCCAAACTTGTGGTCAACCAAGTGAAGAGTAAATACCAATGCAAGTTATCTTACTTAAAGAGACATAAGTTTAGGGTATGGCATTTGATTAAATATTTTGATGCCTCTAACATCTTATCTATTCTAAGGGAATTAAAAAAGGCTTATAATTATCTTTTTTATACTAAAACTACCTCTTGCCAAATCAAGATTCCCTTAACTTCAACATTGCGTTGGTACGTTACCCATTAGTCCCTGATAAAATCAATCACTTACAAGTTTTTAATGATGATTAGTAGATCATTGATTTATTGATCAAATCTGGGACCTTTGAATCCCATATCATTGATTAAGTAGATGAGATCTCTCTTAAAAAGGATCCTAATGTAAGATCATCAAACCTAGTGATAGCTAGATACCTAAATGGATGATTTCTTTAGAGAGGTAGTTTGATCCTGATAAGCTTACATAGGTACCTAAGGTACCCAAAGTTAGTGTAAAATACTATTAGGTAATATATCTCAATCCAAAAGATGAACCTCAACCTATTAACATAGGGAAAGCATGCACTTAAATGGAAAATAAGAAAGAAAGGGAGTTTCTCACAAAGCACAAAGATGACATTGCTTGGCCCTATAAAAACCTAAATATATTTGACCCAATGGTCATAACCCATACAATACCTCTTAGAGAAAACTACAAGCCTTTTAGGCAAAAGGAAAGGCCAATAAATCCTATATTAGAGCCTATGATCTATATATAGGTCAAGAAACTATTGGATAGAAGGATTGTCTTTCCTATCAGACACTCCACTTGGGTTGCAAACTTGGTCTCAATAAGAAAGAATAATGGGGAGATTAAATTATGAATTGAATTTAGGAACTTGAACAAATATTTTAAAAAGGACAACTATCCTATACCTTCTTTAGACCAAGTCATACAAGTTGTTTCAAGGTCAACTATGATGTCCTTCTTGGATGGATTCTCAAGGTATAACCATGTGTTGGTTGATAAAGAGGATATGATGAAGAGAGATTTCATGACCAAGTGGGGAACCTATGCCTAAAAAATGATTCCCTTTAGGCTTATCAATATAGGAAAAACTTTTCAAAGTGACATGGACCATGATTTCCAAGGTTTGGTAGGAAAATGTATCATCATCTATATGGTTGATTCGATAGTTTTCTCCAAAAATAGTGAGGATCACTTCATGCACTTGCAACTAGTGTTTGAAAGGTTTAGAAGATATGGAATTTCGCTCAACACAAAAAAGAGTATACTTTGTGTCATAGAGTGTAAAAAACTAGGCCATGTTATCACCAAGCAAGGGATCTCCATAGATCCTGATATAGTGGAAGCCATCTCTAAAATTTAGTTGCCTAACAATAGAAAAGAGCTTAACTCATTCTTTGGGAAAATTAACTGTGCAAGGAAATTCATCTCAGGCTTTACTAAAATTATCAAGCCTTTGAATGACAAGATACATAAGGATGACAAGATATCCTATAATTATGAATCTAAGAAAGCCTTTTCTAACATTAAGAAGGCAATCACTAAAGCTATAGTCTTTATAAGTCTTGATTTCTTAAGGGATTTCTATCAATAGTCATTTTCTTTTGAGCATACTATGGTTGTTGTAATAACTCAGAAAATTTTATGGGAATGATCATCCCATAGCTTTCATGAGCACCAACTTCAAGAATTTAAAAGTGAATTATTCTATGATTGACAAGCAAGCTTATGCATTGGTGAAAGTAGTTAATAAAATTAGGCATTATATCCTTAGGAATAAGGTACATGCTATCTTGCCAGACCCCACTACAAAACTCAAGATAAGTCAAAATGAGCTTGGAGAAAGGAGATGGAAATGGATGTTAGTTTTACAAGAATATGATATTGAAATGAATATTGGTAAGGTATTAAGATGCCAAGGCTTAGTGAAAATGATCAACAATATAAACCCCAAGCTCCATGGAATTTAAGATGACCACAAAAATTATATCCTAATGAGTGGTATGACTTTATGATCTACCTAATTATCAATGGTGTTTGTCCCCCAAGACTCACTATAGAACAAAAGAGAGACTTAAGGCTCAAATCAGGTCATTACCTCATCCAAAATGGATTCTAGTATAAAAATAACTTTGAGGTAATTTATTTAAGATATGTATCCAAATAAGAAGCAACCTAATTCATGACTACCTTAAATGAGAAGCTAAGAATTAGACACCCTTCAAGAAGAACCATATCTCAAAATATCCTTAGAGCTAGGTATTATTATCCTACCCTCTTTAAAGATGCTCACAATCATGTGAGGGAGTGCCATGCATGTTGGATATTCAACACAAAAGATCTAAAGCCAACCATGCCTTTACTACCTGTAATAGTTGACAAACCCTTTTCAAAATTAGGTTTGGACTTTTTAAGGATGATCAACACTAATTTTTTTAAAGGCCATAAAATTTTCCTTACTACTAATAACTATTGTATAAGGTGGAGTGAAGGTATTACCACCAAATATTGAAGGATAGAAGAGGTAATTATTTTCATGGAAGAAAACATTTACACAAGATCTGGAACTCCACTCTCTTTAGTCTATGATAATGGATTTGCCTTCACTTATATGGAGATGACTGAATGGTCATATTACAATGGCATCACTCTAAAGTTTGCATCTAATCATTATCCCCAAGGTAATGGAGTTTCTAAATCTACAAATAAGAATTTGATGAAGGCTATCAAGAAGTCTCTGAAAGACAAACCAAGAACATGGCACAAGCTCCTGAAGTATGCACTATGGGTAGATAGGATAAGGATTAAGTAGGCTCTCAGGGCTTCACCATTATTATTGGTGTATGGCCAAGAACATATCTTACCTATCACCCTCAAGTTTCCCACATTTACCTTCATGCAGGAGTATGTGGAAAAAAATCAAGAACTTGCTAGTTAAATATTGCTAGATATTATTCAGATGGTTGATGCTCGAGATAAGGCATTTGATGAATTTAGTAGGCATCAAACAATAGTGAGAATGTGGGTTGATAAAGGATCCAAAATCAAAGTGTTTAGGTAAAGAGACTTAGTCCTCCTCTAGGAAAAAGATTTAGAGCCAAAAGGGAACCATGGAAAATTCACACCTTTGTGGATTGGGCCATATGAAATTGTAGAGACATTGGGAAAGAACACTGTTAGGTTGAAAGACTTATAAGGATCAGAGTTAACCTTACCCACCAATGGGAATATCTCAAGCATTACTTTATTTCTATTCCACCAAGGGTCTTCATGGAGTAAAATATGTAAGTATTGTTAGATTAGAGTAGGTATGTTAACTAGTTTCTTTTCTTCCTTTCCCTTATTGAATTAATTGTATATATTTGTTTGATTCTTGCTTTATATTGTGTGTTTTCTTTGTATTTTATTTGATTTTTCTTAGTTGTGTTATTTTTTTTCCAATAAATCCTATGGAAATTTTGTTGCTTAGAATTTTATAGACTGCTAAAAATTATAGTGCTTTGAAGTAGGGATATAAATATTGTAATGATGAACATAGGTTGTCATAAAGTACCATAATCAAACTCAAAGACATTCATGTAGATTGATATATAAGTTAATTATCATGACAAGTCTTAATCATAATCTTAAATCAAGGTTTGGTTGAAATAAGAATCATATGTCTTAGAATAAAACTTAGGTTATTGAGGCACATTTCATGCTAGCACTTAAAACACATCCTTGTCAAGAGGTTACAACTAAAAGTGATTACCCCAAGAATCAAACACTTGACTAAATCCTGAAAACTTGGCTATATTGGTTCCCAACCTTTGCAAAAAGACCTAGAAAATACAAAAAATAAGAAACTTATTACAAAATCTATGGACAAGAACCAAAGGTAATTCTGGTAACCCCCATCAGGGATATGGATGTATGCCTAGTATTGGATCAAGGCCTTAACTGGGACCAAAGGTATCTCTATCAGGGCTATGGACACCTAGCTAGTAGCAGAGCAATGCCCAAGCCTTCCCTGAACTAAGAGTAACTATTCTCAACGAATATCCAAAATGCTCCAAGTCAAGTGTTATGACCAAAGGTATGACTTAGATGTTATCTTCCAGTGTTCCATGAAAAATAGTAAGTTAAATCAAAGCACACAATGTGTTTCTATGTTTTAGCATTATGAGTTTGAATTTTAAACATGTGACTTTTATACCAATCAAGGTTTGATTTAGACAATGTTATAAACCTAATGGATGAAATACTTATGTATTAGTCTAAACCAAAGCCTAAGGTTCTAAAAAATTTCAATGTTTCCCCTATGAGTCACCATTTATTGGATCAACATACCCCCACTTTATTGATTTTACAAATGGGGGACCCTTACGAATGTTTAGAAACATCTAATCCTTAAATGCTTGATTGAAGAGATTATCTTTTATATAATTTGAGGATCATCCACTTGAAAGGTATATTATTTATACATTCTTAATGATAATGATTATGTTTTTTGACTAGATTTGATAATGATTATGTCTTTGAAGATTGAATTTTAGGTTACATAAGAGGGCTAGGTTTTCCTTACAAAAAACCCTAACATTTGAATTCAAAAGTTGATGGTAAAACATAATGAGAAATTAACCTTTGGAGAAATTGTTTTGGGAACTATTTCCTATAGAAATTTTGACTTAAATAAATCAAAGCTTTATATTTTTTGAAACATACCCTTTAGAAGACTTAGTTAAGATACTTTAGCAGAAAGTGACCCTTTGAAAAAGTTGTCTCGGTCTACTTTGGTAGAAAGTGCATATGACCCTTCATAAAATGTTCAAGTGCAACTACGTGAAGTCTTTATAGGTTCCTTATTTTATGCATAACCCTAATATTTACACTTTTTAGGGACTAATCATTGATGATTATTTGGATCATGATTAACGGCCTGTGCTTACTCATAGATCCAATCTGATGGTACAAAATTGCCAAAGACTTTTCAATGCAATATAACATTGAGTCCTAGCAAAGGGACATATTTATCAACCCTTAAAAGAACCCCATGTGTTTTTTAACATAAATAGACTTAGGAAACATGGATTTTAAACCTATGTTTTTATCAAAGATTTGAGATCATTAAGTCATGTGCATATTTACAGATCTGATGGTCCATGCTTCATCATAGGATTTGATTCAACGGTGTGAAATGGTTGAAGGCTTACAACCTAGTTAAATTTTAAGAAACCAATTGAAAATGACTTAAGGGATCACATATCCCAAAAACATGGTCACATGGCCCAAATATCATTTTTTTAGCTTAAAAAATATTATGTTTTTCAACATAACATGACCATAAGGCTTAAGCTTAAGCTCTCTAAGTACATTAGAAAATCCTAAATTATAAATCCTCACACCCATCATTAAATTATCATGATGATGCTTTTGACATTTGTGAGGACATAAAATTTAAGATAGTCTAAGTATATTAGATGAGATTAAATTTGACAACCTCACACCCGTCATTCAACGTCAGTGAGAATGTTTTTGGCAATCATGAGATCATCAAATTTAACATAGTCTAAACTTTCAAAATTAGTGAATGGATGTATCTTTCAACCTTTTAAAAGGCCCCTTTTATTTTTCACATGAAAAATTAGTATAATAGATTTTAACCTATGTTTTATTAAGCTCAAGGATTATTTCATGTGCATCTTTATAGATCTAATGGCCCATGATTCATCATAGGATTTGATCTGATAGTGTGAAATGGATGAATAATTTTCAATTAGGATAAAGCATAAAAAAGGTGACCAATCAAAAAATACTTCATGGATTGACATCAACAAACCACGCTTTCTCATAGATCCAATCCAATAGTTCAAAATGAATGAAACTTTTAGAGACTAATGGTTAGCTTCTGAAAGGACTTTCATAGGAGTAACACAAGTAAATTTATGAATTTTCCACCTCAACCATTAAATCAGGAAAAACCCTTGCTTTCTAATTTAAAACCCTATTCCTTATTCAATTGATCCATAATTACATTAAAAAGAGCTGAAATCACCTTAAGAAAATCTAGAAAGACTTAGCAAAATCCTACAATCAAAGAACAATAAAAAAAGTTGAGGAATTATGGATACAACAAGACAAAAATGGTGAGATGAGGTAGAGGTTTACTTGTCAACCAATAATGAAGAAAGACATTAAAAAGACACTGAACTGGACATAGGAGCCTTAAACAATGGTTTGAAAAACTGGTCTAAAATATTCTTTGTGATCAACCTTTTACAACCATTGGCTTCCAATGAGAATTTTTATTTGAGTTCAGAGGAGTCATGAAGATCTCTTGGTAATCCAAATGTATAGACTTCACCTCATATCTACCAAACTAGAGGTACTCCATTGTGTCAATATCCTAGCTCTTATGTTTATTGATTGTAGAGTAGATGGAGACTAGATAATTAAGGAGGGTAAATCAAAGAGGGTTGCTTATATAGATCTATTATATTTTTAAGGATACTATAATATTATAAGGATTCACATAAACATCCCTAAAATCAAGGAATAGACCACTAAGAATGACTTAGATAATATATTAAAACCATGGCTAGATAGAGGAACTCATGTAATGAAAAACCATGATGGTAAAATACCAATTATATAATTTAGGGAATGGATTAGAATCATCATGAATTTGTTTAATATATCTTTTGGAGTAGAAATCACATCCTATGTTGACCCTAGGTGGGTCTCATATGCCTATTTCATGATAGAAGAGAAGATAACTCCACCTATTGGAAAATGATAAGTATCCATCTAAGAAGGTAGTTTAATGCAATTAAAAGGAAATCAAGTCAGTTCTTCACTATGATGTCTTAATTTTTAGACACCATCATGGATTATACTTTCTTCCCTACCATCAATAATTGGTCCCCTCATATCAAGATTACCATTTCTCACTATTACTCTAAATTACACATTTTCAAGTATAGGGAACACATGTAATTCTTTTGTGATTGCATATATCCCACTCTAGTTGGGATAATTACTAAAAGTCAAATGCCTAGGGTTCACCCCCTCATTAGGTGACATATGGATCTATCCTGATTATACAATCATTAGGATTGAAGGAATCTAAGCCCAGCCCTTCAGATTACCAATGTGTGTCTAAATCAAGCTAGCCGAGAGTGATATTCCTCATCAACTCCTTCATGGTATAGACCATTTATGTAGAGAGGAAAATAAAGGAATCCTACATCTCTTCTGATATCTGATTAAGAAGACAATTATTTATGGATGGAATAAATAAGAGATATTAAGAAGGAATAAAGGGAGATTCTTATTCCAATTGGATGACCTCAAGACATGGGATCCAAAGGTCAATGTTATCTCCCATCTAAAATCCAAAAAATAACATAAAGTACCTTATTAATATGAATTTGGTCCATATGACTACTTATACACAAAGGCAACCAACTTTGAGGAAGTGTTGGCTAGGTTTAAGGGGCATGGATTCAAATTAGAACATAGATTATGGATGGAAGAAAAACCATCAAGAGAAACATGGAAAATGAATCCTTTGCAATAACATCTCTTACCTTCCACTATAGGTCCACAATAATTTCATCAAGGTCTACCTCAGCAATAGCAGCTACCTCAACAAAAAGTACCTAAAATTGAAGGACCTAGTGAACAAAATATGCAACAAAGGCTAAGAGAGGGAAACTCTACCTAAACTCTACCTAAAAAACCCCCTTACCCTATGGAATACCTTGATATTTTATCTTGGAGCCCTATGAAATAATGGATTAATTCTCTAAGGAACTTGTAGATACATATGGGTCAGACAAGGAAGGGGATGAAGAAGGAGAATCCATAGCTAAGGTGGCACTAATTGAAGATCCTCAATCTAAAGAGATAGATAAAGTCAAAGGATTTTACTTAGATTTGGTCCCTATTCCAAAATAAAGAGAGATACCGATATGGATTTTGTACGTATAACCTAAAATAAACCCAATTGGTTTCACCCAACTAGTGACGTAAACTCATTTAGTGTCAAATTTCCCATACATAGACCTGTCATCCTTGACTAGTTCATCTATGCGAAGTTCTAAAAGATACCCTCTCAGATGCATCCATGATATTTGACTAGCACTTCCAATGTTGATGTTAATGATGAATTCTAGCCCTCGATCTTAGAGCTCATGAAGGAACAAGAAGAGAGGAGAATGATTGAGGCTACTAAGGAGAAAAGCTAAAAATAAAACAACCAAGGTAATCAAGTGGGGCTCGTATTGAAACATTAGAGGCTTAAAATATTTTAGAAGTAGAGCCCAAGGTATAATTTAACCTTAATATAACTACACTTGAGAAGGTTAATTCCATGAAAGTAACTATTGGAATTGAAGAAGTCACTCTTCAAAGAATGGAACCATTTTTAGAACTCACTCTAGTCTAAGGCTAGGTAGTAAGGAAGCACCCCATTCATTAAGAAGATATTGCAAGTCTGGTCTAATCATAGTCACCAATGGATATGGTGGGCATTTAGGAAATGAAGAAAAGGATCATGAACTTGGAAAAAGAGAAGAAAGACTTGGAGACACAATTCTCACTATCAACTCTAGAGGTGCTACTGAAGATGTTAAATAAGTACCTCCTAGATATGTTTGAATGATTAAAATCTATCAAAAGTATGCTTAATACCTTATAAATTCAAGCTAAGAAGGTATAAACATTAATACAATAATGGAAAGAAACCAATGGCTAGGTGATAGAGTTGATCAAAGTACACATCACTAAAAAACCTTTGTATTTCAAGATCATTAATGAAAGGTAATTGAATTTCATTCTAGGGATCCTATTGGATCAAATAAATGAATTAAGTTCATGGTACAATTAGGCCAATGACTTCATAGAGGAAGATAAGGACTTGGTGAATAGAATTGAGAAGTTGATAACAACCTTTTTGGTGCCCCCTTCTCAATATACTACCACCAACCTAATGCATGACATGAAATTCCAATAGGGAGTCCAAGCCTTCATCTAAGGCATCAAGGATGAAAACCAAGGCCAATCCAATAAAGATAATTCGTAAGTCCTTAATGTCATAATCACATAAGAGAGTAGATAGAAAAATCATGGTGATTACAAGAGGTCACCATAATAAGTGACAAAGAATATGATACATTGGTTAAATTAGAAGAAGAGAGTCTATTGAATCATGTAGTAGATTTTGAGTTAATCAAAGAATAATACACTAGGTTGAAAGACTCCATTCAGCCTAAGTGATCACGGGGGCCCAATATCCTAAGAACAAAGTCAATTTTATTCTTTTGTAAACTATATATGTTAGTTTTTTAGCATATATTAATATTTTGATGTAATAGGTTCCTAACAACCATATGTACTATATAGTTTTATGTAAAAGGATATCTATTCGTACCTCTTGTAAAAGTTTTAAATAAAGATGACTATTAAAATGCCTGTCCTCTATAAATAGGCAAGTGTTACCATTTCTAAAGAGATATTTTGATCAAATTTTATATGAGAGAAATTAATATAATTTAAATTCTTCAAAGATTATCTTGCATTGTGTTACATTGTTTATTCTTTCTCTCAATTGTAGGTGGATGTCTTAGATTTGAAAGGTTCTTGGATAGATGAGTTATATTTCATGTTCATGAGGTTTCTAGTTTTTGATTTTATAGAATAGTTGAAGGATTTTAAGTTTAATTCATTTTATTTAATTTGCATTTGAATGTTCTTATGAAATTTATATTAACATAGCAAAATATTTAAGTAATCTTAAATTTTAGTCATGATCTATATATTTTCCTTTGAATCTTGCCTAATATTTCATGAAGCTTGAACTTATGTTATGTTGCATCACTAATTGGTTAAATGTATGCTCAAATTGAATATAAATTTGTCATTATGTTTGAGAATAATTCTTACAATCATGTTTCTTCTCTACCTTACCCTACCTTTTGATTCATTTTTATCAATGCTCACCTTAGTTTAAATATCATTGTAAATATTCACTTATATTGGCTTAGAGTTAGAAATATTTACCAAGAAGACTAAAATAATGTAAATACTTAGACCCTAGTGGCTCCCAACCAAAAATAAAATAAATCTTGTGGGTAGGTCTCATACTTTATTGACTATTCCACCACAGACACACTACTTATCACAAACTGTAACTCATGCCTTAGAATCTTGTAATACTATAATGAGAAGTGTTCATCAACTCTAAAGAAAATTATTAAGAGAAATTAGAAGCATCAACACTCCCCTTAACCAATTCAACATGTATGTATCTGAGTCACCACTAACAAATAATGTAGTTTCCCATGGTAAAAGTCCTTTTTTTTGCTCTATGTAATTCCTATTTGTCTCACCTACTTTATAAATAAATTACACTTATAAACTAGATGGTGATCACACAAAATGTGACGTACATTCATCCATTTCAATGTATAAAAATAGTGCCTTTCTAATCATGGTTTTGTAGGCATAATGTGAAGTTATTTTTAACTATCATTGAGGGTACATTTCTTGTTATCCAAATTTATATTACATCTCACAACGCATTGGGATTAGATTTTTTACTCACTTTGAACCAATTATTAGCCCCATATGTATATAGGGAATATATATGTTTGGGTATCATGTATGTGTTTTTATCTACTTTATTCAAGGGTATAATGATGATTGTATCCCTTTGGGGCACTTCTAACTGATTGTGTATTGTATTAATGGTTATTAACCATTATAGGCCAAATTCTTACAAATTCATATAAGGTAGTGAATTTCATCAATATTCATGTTAGTAATTTCAAAATATGATAAAATAATTATCTCAACCACTTAAATTTCCATCTCTTATAGTTTTATAATAGGATATACCCTACCATAATCTATTACGCTTAGTGTGACTGTATTTTAGCTAAGTGTTGGTCATTTAATAGCTTCCTAGGTAGACCAAAGAATCATATTAGTTATGATTCCAAAATCAAATACCATATTGTTTAATGTTGTATCCAAATATTTCATCCTAGGAGAGGGTGTTCAAACCTCTCCCATATTTGGACAACATGGGATTACCTCTACATCTATGGGTTGCTAACAAAGGTAAACCTTTAGGGTAAAAGGATAGTTTCATTGATTTATTTCATAGGCTCACACTCTACACTAGGATAATAATTTTAGGGGTGAAAAATTAAGAATGTAATATAAATTAACCTATGTTAATGAGGTGATACACCATATATAATTTCACTCAACACACTTGCATCTATATCAGGAAACAAGACTATTAAAATTGACCCTAACTAATTGTCCTTTTAGCATAAGTATTTATCATAGAGGAAGATTTATATGCACATATAGAGGTGGGTGGAAAAATTTCTAGTACTAGACACTACTATTTTGTCTCACAATTTAAGACACACTTAATAGACACATACACTTTATGAAACTTGTTAGAAGAGATATCACTCTCACAAAACATGCAAAAGCAAAATGGAAGCAAACAGAGCATATTAATCTCTTAAAATCCAAGTAAACTACTTGTCACACTTAGTAGATAGATTTATGATATAAAACCAACTTCATAATCACTTCAAAGGCCAAAAAAGGTGCCAAAATAGAAAGTCTTCACCATACTAAGTGTGTACTAGATATAATTGCCAAAATGGCTTGCATAAATAGAGCATTAGAGAAGAGAGATAAGAAGAAAAGTGAAAAGGTCAAAAAGCCAAGTGTAAATTTATAGAAGCTAATTATAATGTAATATAATTAAGTGGAGAATAGGTTAATAGGTGGTATTGGACAATGTATATTAGAATTTAATCATTCTTCCTCAGGTTGGCACAAAGATTGTTTACCATCCTTCTTAAAACTACCATTATGATGAGGAGTCCACTTGGTTGATAAAAAATACCATAGGGTTATTTGAAAATTTTTAAATGTATTTAAAATGTGATAATAATATTATAATATCCCTCATATTCCCCTCAACTGATAGCTCCCTCTTTGGTAATTGTTACTCACTCTCTGATAACTACCCACTAGCCTTATAGGCTTCAAAGCCTACACTGTCACTTAGGTGTTCTATACCTACTAAAAGAAATTTAAGTAAGATGTGTTATAAAAAAATTTAATACCTATTTTCCTTCCAATCCATCAAATATATGTCAAAGTTTCAAAGTCACTCTTCTCACTCTCACACCTAGGTTGTCATTTTACCTTCTCTTTCTTTGTCGAAGGACTGCATACAATGAATAGTCTAGTAGGTAGATTTTCATGAAAAAATGTGATTATATATGAGTATTATGGGTTATATAAATTACCTATAGACATTTTATAATTATTATCACCTATTTATTCTCTTATATACCTATAGAACTCCCTACAACGTGCAAAAATCCCTAAAATATGCCTATCCTTACAAGTGATGCTATAGATCAATTGGATATAATGAATCTTGGGAGAGTTATAGACATTTATATATCACTTTCATGTCCATTTTACTCCATATATATTCATATTATTTCATTTTTTCTCCATCATGTTTGGATAAGTGTTTTCTGACGATTTTTGGTGGGTTAACTTGTTAAAATGATTCATATAGGTTAGAAATTAAAACTCCAAATAAATCACAATAATAAAAATTTAGGGACCCATTAAATATTAAAAACACCTTGAAGTCTTTGGCACACCATCCATACATATATGAGTGTGTGAAATTGATCCTCAATGTCCTTTAATGGGTTCAAAGTAGGATTGAAGGGAAAATGGGCTTGAATGACCTATTTTGTGTAACTCCCAAAAAATAAATGATAATTAATAGCCTTTTACTCTCTCATAAGGGTTTAAAAACTTATTATTAATTCCATGCAGTCATTTTAATTGAGATATATGCCATTAGGGTATAGGCTTAGTTTTAGGCCTAATAGGCCTAACTATGTTTAATTGTGTATATATCTACCTATGAGTGATACAATAACTATAGGGTATTTTATACCCATGATCATTTTAAATTAAAATAATTATAACATCCTATAACCAATTCAATTTCTACCCTTCTTCCATTCATCATTCAGATGCCAAGCCTGCAGGTCATCTTGCTCATGGAGTGCCTCATATTTGTGATAGAATAAAGAGTATATCCCATAAGTTTTTGACCTATGTGAGACCATGAATGATTTTATAGGTCATGTTTATGTTTTTTTTTTAAATTTTCAATTATTTTTCATGCTCTTATCACCCTTAAACATTCAAATTCTAAAAACTAGTTTAAGATTGTGATTGTGTGCAAGGTTGACTGAGTATGAGGTTAGAGTTTTATTTGATCAACTTCCTTCCAAATTTATTTATATATTATATTTGCATATAAATGGTTTCAATATTATATTAACTTATATTTTTTCCCTTTAAATTTATATTTATACCAAATCACCAAGTCTGCATTCCTATATGGTCTTAGGTTGGTCTATGATTGTATGATTATGTCACCTATAGGTGACCATTAGGGAATAATTTTGAAAATTTATTGTAGATGTTAATAAATTATTGAAAATTCTACTTAATTCTATTTATTTAACTTAAAGTCACTAAGAACATTACACACCTATATTATCTCATCTCATGCCTTCAAATTATGTTCTCATCTATCACTATAGGTCACTATTGCATTTCAAGTTTTAGGCTCAATACACTATGTCATAAGATTCTTGTAGGTTTTCCTATTTTATACTTCTCTTATATCCTTTTTTCACTGAGCCTATTATTCCATTATATATTTTGATGAACCCATCTCATTACTTGACATCATGTCCTCACACCATTACCATCAATAGGCCATAGGTTACTTATAGGCTATAGGTTCATGTGGCTTTTGGCACTGTGATTTACTTAATATTTCAAGTGGAAAGATCACTGAGTGAAACTACACTCTATAAATATTATCCTTAGCCTTAAAATCACCTTATTATGTTAACACATTGATCTTATTCTTAGGATGATAGTATGAAATAACTAGTTCTACTTAGCCCTCAAGAAACTTCACCAACAAAGGTTACATTGTGAGCCAGGATCCCTTGGAGAAATTAAGGTAACTCTCCCTTCAAATAGATTTTATAAATTTAACTAGATATATACTATGTGATGTATTGAGGATCAACACCATGATCCATGAGTTAATTTATAAAATCCATTTATGTATTGGGCATGAACACCATCTATGTCTTAGGTTGTGGATAGTCCATCTATCTTTTATACATCCCTATAGGTGACTGTCATACTTAATCTCTAACCAATTATTTCTCATTATCCAATAAATTCATCTAAATAAAATTTAAAGTCCCTAAATTCAATTATGCCATGGATAAAATATGTTCCATGTTTTTGATACATTGAACATAGGTATATTATTTGACTTGAAACTATTGACAGAAAAAGAAACACTACAAATAATGAAACCATGTCCTATAGAAAAATAAGGATAACTACTTAGAATAATAAGAGTGATATTTCTCACCTTTCATGATGACACTTGAAATATATTTTTAATAAAACCTAAATATTATGAACATGCTCCACCAAAACATACACATACCACTTAGAAAGATTATATAATATAAGAAAATGATAAAACTTGAAGGTATTGCGGTTATGAAGGAAATTTTGAGATACTAGAATTATTCTAATTTTTTCACGAAGCACAATCAACCAATATAAAAACTATTTCCATGTAATGGAATTACATGAAGACTAATTTCATCCATAAAAAAGTTCAACTCAACTTTACCCCTCTTATCCATACCGACTATGAACTAGTTAACTTATTTGAATTGATAAAGGGAGTGAAGAGAGATATAGAATGGTTTTCACAATTTTTTGTATTATAAAATAAATATAAAAATTTATATGAATTTAGGGGATATATAAAATGACACTCCTAAAGCTTTCCCAAGTGGTAACTAGGCTATGTAGTCTGTACAACTACCTAAAACTATCTATTTTGTAATTAAACTTTTTCTTTGTACATTTAACCCTATATTTTATCAATTGAAAATAGTTTATCCAACATCTAAAAAACCCATGGTACATTATACATCCTCTTTACATACTTGACTTGGTTAGAAACTACACAATTCATTCAAAGTGACATAATACGATATGAGGCAAACATAGACAAATATGACTAAGATGAAACATAATATGTGGCCTCTTTGATGATCATGATGAGAATTGTAAGACCTATGATACCATAATTTAAGTTTTAAATTACATATGGGGTTGAATTATTTGAATAGTGAGTCAAATTAGTCAACATTTTAGCAATTTACTTGGGGTAACAAGCTTGTTATGCTAAGGACCGGTAGCCTTCTCCTATCATTGGGGAATGGAGTCACATATACACCAATTATGACATTTTAAAGCTTATAATCAAACACAAAACTAGACAAAACAAAAAATATAAAAAAAATAGACAAAGCAAGACAAAGACACACATCTGTGTTCTCATGATCACTTAGGGAAAACACATAAAACTCAAACAAACTAAGTTATGTAGAAACTAACCTGAATCAAATTTATCATCCTAGATCAAAGGGGAAATTTCCACCATATATTTCTCCATGAGATAGAGAAATGAATGAGGCAATTTTTCATTTAAGCATTGGCTTTGATATATTCATCTTTTTTATGTTTGCCAATCTCTTTGGCATGATATTCACTACAACCATAGCAACCATAAATATATCACCTATGAAGGTGAATTCCTATAGCACTTCAAAAATCTAAAATTTATCATGGTACTCCACATTTTTAACTTGATTTAATTATGTTTCAAATAGATGTGGTTCTTTAGCTTCCATGGTACTTTGAATGGGATCAAAATTCTCACTAGCTGTAAGCTTCTAAAACTCATTAAAGAGTTTTGTATAGTCCATCCAATATTAGTCATTATCCTTTATGAGGAAATATTGATATATATTATTATTAACTTGAAATTCAACATTTAAAATATCTTAAGTTTATTTAAGAAACTCAATCGATTAAAACCAACCATCTTGGCTCTCTTTCTCCTCAAGAAACATAAATTCTTCAAACTCATCCTCTTGAAACTCATCTTCCTTACTATGTTCATGAATGTCATAGTCATCATAGACTTCTCCATAATATTATTTAAAACATGTTTGTTGAATTGGAATATTTCATTCTTATTTACTAATCTCATTTTGGTCTCCTTCAAGAAATATATTCTCAAGACCTTCATACTCATTTAACATATTCAAGTAGGTCTACCACATACCTTGATCAAAATCCTTATGAACAGTTGAAATATCACCTATATCTAATTTTTATTGACTCAATAATATGGATGATTTATTATTGTCCTTACCATGTGGAATATCTATGGTTATATCTTCTTCATAATCACTTGTGTTACCTTCTTGATCAACTGCACATTGAGTTTCTTCTTATTTACTTACCTCCCATAAGATGGGTTCCACTTTGAGAGGGGATGAGGTGGAAGGGTGGTGAAAAGGTTCATTATTTGAAGAGGTAGTAGGATTAGTTATGGATGTATCATTAATTGGGATAGGGATGGAAATAAAAACTTAGAAGAACTCTTGGAGAGAAAGAACGTTTTGTTGAGCTATAAACACCTCATTTTCTTCATCAACCAATACATTATTTTCATTATCTTCTTGAAATTATTTGATAGCTGAAATTTTGTCTTCCACATTCTCAAATAAGACTTCATTTTCATAGTGAAACTCTTCTTGAATTTACTTCTAATATGAACAAGCTATAGGTTTTTAAAAATAGGGAAATGCGTTTTGACCATATATATTTGTTTCATTCTTTTCATCACATTCTTGTTTCCAAGTTGGAACTTTGAGGCTACTATGATATTTTGAGGATTGGATAGAATATTCACGAGGATAGGTAATATGAGAGGATTGACATGGAACATATGAAAACATTAGGATGGGAGGGATAAACATGTTCTTCAAAAAAAAACCACTTTCTTTATATCCTTCTTGAGGCTCTTCAATACTTGCAAGTTGCCTCTCAACTTCTTGTTTTTCCCACCTTGCAAGCCTATCAACCCACCATTTAATATAGCATCAAATTTTATGAAATTATTCATTTATGATGTATTTGGATTCATATTCAACTTTATTCATAATGAAATGAACTAGCCTTATGATTTTTTTCTATGAAATGAATAAGGATCACATCAAGCTCCTGATCCCATTTCTTCATCAACATTTTCTAATTTTAACATCTCAAGCATAAGTGCCAATAAGGAATTATTTTGAGGTGTAATTATAGGGTGAAGAGGAGATAATTTTTTGTATTGACCTTGAGAAGGTTGTATATAGTCTTGATAGGATGGATAGGATTGTTGGGGAAGAATACTTCAAATAATCTATTTCTTAAGACCCTTGATTTATTCCTTAATAACCTACATCTAAAGATTTTTAATTTATTCTTCAAGGTATTTAAAATCATCTCATTGATAAGCTTATTATAGGCTTCTTCATATGACTCATCAACTTCATTAACATATGGATGAGGAATGGTTAATAACAACTTGGATATGGAGGTGTGTAGAAAATACTCTCAACATATCTATCCATATCAACCTCATTAGTAAAACGAAACACAATAATTGATCAAAATATTATAAAATAGTCACCTAGGCAAATCAAAACTAGATGATTGCATTCAGAGTTACCATTGGTGTTTTCTTGAATGCTTCCAAAATCTTATAGTAAGAAGAACACACCAATAATTCTTATAATATTTTAGACCTTGGTCCCATTGGGCATGCTGAAACTATTGTAGCCAAATATTTCACCCTAGGAGAGGGCGTTAAAACCTCTCCCATATTAGAGAACATGGGATTACCTCTAGTCCTATGGGTTACCTATAGAAAAGGTAAACCTTTAGGTTAAAGTGATATCTCCCTTGATTTATTTCTTAAGCTCACACTCTACACTAGGATAATCACTTTGAGGGTAAAAAGGGAACAACATAATAGAAGGTAACTTATGTTAATTAGGTGATATACCAAGTATAATTATACACAACACACTTGCATTTGTATCAAGAGATAAGACTACTAAAACTAACCCTAATTGATTATCTGTCTAGTATAAGTATTTATCATAGAGGTAGATTGTTGTGCACATATATATTATGGTAAAAATAATGTATTATGCTAGACACTACTATTCCCTATAAAATTTTAATACACACTTAACAAACACATACACTTTATGAAACCTATTAGAAGAGATATCACTCCAACAAAATATGCAAGATTAGAATGGAAGCAAGGAGAGGATATTCATCACTTGACATCCAAGTACGCTACTTTTCACACTCATGAAAGAGAATTAAAATATAAAAAAAACTTTAGAATATTATTCAAAGGTAAAATAAGGTGCCAAACTTGCAGGGCTTCACCACACTAGGTGTGTACTAGACATAATTACTAAAATGGCTTGCATAAATAGACCATTAGAGAAGAGAAAGAAGAAGAGAAGTGGAAAGGTCATAAATCCAAGTGTAAAGCTATAAAAATAGTTACAGTGCCAAAAAATGAAGTGGATAATAAGTCAAGATGTGGTCTTGGGTTAGAGTCCATCAAAATTTCATCATTCTTCCTCAAGTTGGCATAAAGACTCTTTACCATCATTCTTTAAACTACCTTGATGATGAGGATTCCACTTGATTAATAAAAAATTCCATAGGGGTATTTTAAAAAAAAATCTATCTTGGAAAGGTGGAAAAAATAATATAATATCCCTCATACACCCCTAAACATACACCTTCATCTTTGCCAATTGTTACTCACTCTCTAGCCACTACTCACTACCCTTATAGGCCTCAAATCCTACAGTTGTCACTTAGGTGTTCTATACCTACTCAAGAATTTTTTTGGAAGAGGTGTTATAAACCTAATGATTACATATTTTCCTTCCACTCCATTAGATAGACCTAAAATTTTCAAAATCACTCTTCTTACTCTCACTCTCACTCTTAGGTAGTCATTTTACCTTCTCACTATTTGTCCAATGATTACCTATAGTGAATAGTATAAAAAAGGGATTTTCATGAACAATTGTGATGAGAGATGAGTATGAGGGTTTTTAATGAGTCTCTATAGACCTTCTATAATTATTCTCACTTGTTCATTCTCTTTTTTACCTATAGAACACCCCAAAACTTATAAAAAACCCTGAAATAGGCATTTTTATACAAGTGATGGTATAGATCAACTGGATATCATAAAGCATATGATAGTGTTATATATGTATATATAAATTTCATGGACATTTTAATGCATATATATTCATATTATCTCATGTTTTCTCCATCAGGTTTGAATAAGGGTTTTAGGAGGGTTTTTGGTGGTCTAACTTGTTAATAATGTTTCATATAGGTTAGACATTGAAAATACATAAAAATCCCACTATGAACAAGTTAGGGATGACATTAAACTATTATATACTTTTTAAAGTCTCATTCATAGCCTCAATACATATATAAGTGAGTGAAACTCATCCTTGAGCTCCTTTAATGTGTTATGAGTAGGTTTGAGTGGAAAATGGGCTTAAATGACCAATTTTGTGTAACTCCTTGAAAACCAATGATTCCTACCAACCTTTTACTCTCTCATAAGGGTTTTAAAACTAATTATGAATTTCATGTTGTTATTTAAATCAAGCTATATGCCATTATGGTATATGCTTAGTTATAGGCCTAATAGGCCTAATAATGTTTGAATGTGTATATATCTACCTATGAGTAATCTAGTGACTATAAGGATTTTTATACCCCTTTTAATATTAAATTCAGCTATATATAACATCATATGTGAATTTAAATTTCTTTCTTTCATCCATTCATCATTCATATGCAAAATTTTTAGGTAGTCTAGTTCATGGAGTGCCTCATGTTTGTGATATAAAAAAGAGTATCTCCCCTAATTTTATGACCAATGTGAGAACATGGAAGGATTTTTTGGGTCATTTTGATGATTTATAAATAGTTTCAATACTTTATCATTCTCTTAACACCATTAAACCTTCAAATTCTCAAAACTAGTTTAAGACTATGATTGTGTGCAGGGTTGATTGCATATGAGGTTATAGTTATGTTTGATCAACTTCCTCCCATATTTATTTATATTTGAGAGTCACATATAAAATATTTCACTATTATATTAACTTAAAATTTGTCCCATTCAATGAATATTTCTTTGAACTTACCAATTCTGCATTCCTTTATGAGCTTAGGCTAGTTTATGATATGTATGACTGTGTCACCTATAAGTGACCATTAGGGAAGAAGTTTTAAAGTTTCCTAAAGATGTAAATCTATCTTTAAACATTGTAATTCATGACCTTAATTTAAATTGAGTTTAATAATACCATTACACACTTATATGAGCTCATCTCATGCCTATAGACTATGTTCTCATTTGTCACTATAAGTCACTATTGCATTTCAAGTTCTAGGCTCAATACACTGAGTCATAAGATTCATGTAGGTTTTCATTTGTTTTACTTCCTTACATCCTTGTTTTCATTGAGCCTATTAGTTCATTACCTATATGGGTGAACCCATCTCATTCATTGACATCATTTCATCACACCATTACCATCAATAGGTCATAGGTCACTTGTAGGCTATAGGTTCATGTGGTTTTTGGAATTTTTATTTACTAAATATTTTAAGTAAAAACATAGCTTAGTTAAACTCCACTCTATCATCATTATCCTTAGCCTAAAAGTCACCTTATTATGTCAATACATTGATCTTAGGCCTAAGCTTCTATTATGAAACAACTAAATATATAATCCCTCAAGAAATTTCACCAAAAAAGATTAAATTATGAGGTAGGATCCCTTACTCAAGGAAATTAAGGTAACTCTACCTTCAAGTAAATTTTCTAACTTTGAATGACAATAGGATATGTCATGGATCTAGGATCAACACCATGAGCCATGAGTGACTTTAGAAAATTAATTCAAGTCTTGGGCATGGATTCGACCTATGTCATAGGTTTTGGATGGTCCATCTATCTTTCATACATCCCTATAGGTGACTATTGGTGACTGTCATGTTGAAGCTCTGACCAATCCTTTCTCATTGTTTAAGAAACTCATATAAAATAAATTCCAATTCCTTAAATTAATATATGTCATGTATAAAATATATTCCATGTGTTTGATATGTTGATTATAGGTACATTATTTAACTTGAAATCATTGCCATAAAAACAAACACTACAACTGATGAAATCATGTCCTGGAAACCAATAAGGCTTATTCACTAACACAATAAGAATGATCTTTCTCACCTTCCATGATAACACATACAAAAAAGTTTAAAAAAAACCTAAATATGAATAATATGGTCTTACAAAACACACAAACCACTCAAAAACATCATATAATACAAGCAAATGATAAAACTTGAAGGTGTTGGGGTTACAAAGGTAATTTTGAGATACTAGTAGTCTTAGCATTCCTTTATGAATAAAATTAAATCAATATAAAAAATATTTACATGGAATATAAGGCCATGAATATTAATTTCATCCATTAAAATATTTCAGCTTAACCATACCCCTCTTGTCTATATGAGCTACAAATTGGTTGACTTGTTTCAACTACCAAAGGGAGAGAAGAGAGAGATAGAATGGGATAAACCAATTTTGGGACTGTAAAATATATATAAACATGTATATGACTTTATGGGATCTAAAATTACACTCCTAAATATTTCCCACATGTTAGATGAGCTATGTAGTCTGTACAACTACCTAAAATTGACTATTTTGTAGCTAAACTCCTCTATACGTTAAACCCTAAAGTTAATCAATTTAAAATAGTTTATATGACATATAGATGAAACATGGTATGTTATACATCCTCTTGATACACATAAATTTGGTTATAAACTATACAATTCTTTCACAATGATAAAAGGTTGCTTAATATGACATGAGGCAAACTTAGACAAATGTGACTAAGATGAAACATAATATGTGACCTTTTTGATGAACATTTGAGGACATAAGAGACCATATTTGTAGTTTTAAATTAAATTTTGGGATGAATTATTTTTTAAAAATGTCAAATTAGTTAAGATTTACTTTATATCCTAATAGCTTAATATCCATGTGAGAATCAACATCCTAGGACTTCTTATTTTTTATATACCAAACTACCTTGTCAATATACTTCTCACCTTGATGTGTGTAATATAGGAAGTTATGAACAATATTTATAATATTATATGATATATATTCATTTTTTAGAGTTCTCAAAAGTTTTAAACATTTAGTTAAGGTAGTCATTAATCCCTCTTACCTCATTATGTGGATAATCTGAGTATATATCTATGCATCAATGACTATGATATCACCATATGATGTAGCTTGCTATTGTATATTCTAAAAATGTTGGTTTTATTAGTAAATCAATAAAAAAAATTCTCAAGTCTAGGATACTTATCTTGTCAAATCTTCCTAATTATTAAATCCTATTGCATTTTTAAAGGAGGCAATCCTTACTCTACATGTTGTTGCCTTATAACTACTTACATGAATATATTATCCTTAGGGTGAAAATTTATCATGTTTAAATTTCATAAAATTTATATTTCCTCTAATTATCCAAATATAATTTTTTTTAGTAAGTTATTATCCTATAAGTATACAATAGTACCTTTAAGGATTAATCTAGTAGTTTCATGAAAATTTATTATATTCTCTACACAAAAAAACACTGAATTGGATGATGAGCTTTCTGGTTATAATTATTGTGACCTCCTTAGTATCCAATATAATATCCCCATTTTTATCCTCTATTTTTTTGAAACCCCAAATTCATGATTTTTTACTATTCAAATCACCATTTTTGTGGCTAACCATCATATCTGTCATACTATCACTAAATAAAATATAGAGCCTAATTTGATTATTTTATTTGGGGAATTTTAGTGTTCTGCGATTATTATTATTAATATTGTCCATCCATCCATACATTAGGATTGATAATATGGTAATTAAGGCATCCACCTAGGACCACCTTGTGTCATGCTAAACATTTCTACCTTTAACACTAGATTTACCTAATTTGCATTGGGTATTTATTATGATATGACTAGGAAGAAATTCATAATAATGTATTCTTTTATTTGTTTTATATCATAAAAACTCTTGTAATCATGATTTTCTGACTTAATAAATTTTTAGTAAACTCTATGGTTTATTTCTATACTGATCTAGTAGGTGACATTTTGATGTTACATGTGTCATAGAATTTTATTTTGATTTTAAGAGAATCATTCCTATTATTCCCTTATTTTTCACAATCCATACACCATAGGACTAGCTTAGGCTTGTTTTTTCATTTATCTCATCTATCTTCCCAAGGAAAGTATATTTTTCATCTCAAATTTAGACACAGTCAATGGAGTATCTCCATAATACTCAATTTACTTTACCTAAAGTGTATTTGTGCATGCATCAGAATTAATCAAGAAATATGGATATGTAATTGAAAACCTAATCCTCAATCATAGTCCATCCATAAATCATGCATCATTATATTTATCTTCTAAAATTAATTAGACTTTGATCATCACATTTGAGAATCTTTGATCATATTCCAATATTGATTCTCCACTTCATTATTAAATCTCTTTAAGATCCTAAATTATCTAGATTGATTATTTATTTATCTTTAATTCTACTATTAATTTTTCCTTACCATATTTAAGACTTATGGAATTAAAATCCTTTTAATAAATGAATTATAGATCATCTATTAAGTTTTTAATGATATTTCATTTTTTCACATCCTCAGTGATGACTCCCTAAAACTACCATTTCCTATCATAGGTTAATAAATATTATCTAGGGTCATAATAAACACCATATATTATCAAAACAATAAATATTCTCATGTCCAACGATGTGTTTGGTGAACTTGTAATTATATTAATGGATTCTATGTACTAGGTTTTATTGGTGTCTTAAAACTTGTGGTGAAATAGAACCCATCCTCTTCTAACTTATTATTATATATTATTTTCTTAGTTTCTATTATATGTTTACCAAATTTATCTATAAATTATTCAAAAAAAATTCCATCTATCCTAAATTTTGTACTTTACTTTATATTTTCTTAAAATAAAATGGGATTGGATGATGAAAACTCCCAAAATGAATGATCTATGTCTTTAACTTTTTCTATCTATGACCTTAAACCTCTAATAATCCTTTGAATTTGAATAACTTATTTTAGATAATATTATTTCCTTGGTCTAAACAACATCCTTCCTTGTAACTTTGATCTACCATTATCATCGAATTACTCTACTTTCCTCTTTCCCCACACTCTTTTCCATATCATCTCTATCCCATTCTTTCTTTATCCATTCCATTCCTCACTCTTAATAATATCTAAATTTTATAACTTGTGTAGCCTCTCTCTAGGCTCCACTCTCTTCTAAATCCTCTATTTTAATCTTACTCCTATTGATAGTTACATTTTAGTTATCCTATTTATTTTACCTTATTTATTGTCACATCTATATTTCCAATCCCAAAATTTTCTTCTCACTTTATTTCTCTACATCCTCCATATTTTGGTTTCATGTTCAAGTTCATATTCTCATCCATTCATCATTAACTTATACATCACACACACCCCCATAACACCAAAAATAACTACTCCATATTGGTAGGGGTAGGTACCAGGGTGTTTTTAATAACAAACATATTGATAAGAGTAGGTATTTTCTAGAGAAAATTTCCTGGAATGCATCTCAAAAATAGGTCATGCACAACTTCAAAATATAGATATCCTTGTACAAAAAATTACATAATATATCTGTCAATGGTAGTTTTTGTCTAGTGATCTATCATAACAGTCTAGTTGGTGTCTAATATTCATAGGTTTTCTAGTCTTTCTTCTGTCTAAATTGTAAATTGTATCCTTCTTGACTAAAAATAATAGTATTTTAATCTTGATAACCATGTATCTAATAGTCTAAGCAATTCACACAAAAAAATATCATATATTTCATTGTAAATTGCTCATGAATAACTTATTGGGTAAAAGTAAATATTATTATTACTTATTCCTCTATAAAATTTTGAATTCATTCATCGATACATCTCTTCATATATCTATCTTAGTATCCATTGTAACATGTTTTAATATTTCACACTCATTGCACTATTGTTAATAGAGTTTCTTGGGAAACCCACTAAAAAATGATAATGCAATTATAACTATGTGAAGTGTGAATAAAATTATAACATAGATAAATGAACATAGATTAAACTAAGATATTATAGATAATTATGGATTTTAATGAAAAATAATGCAATTTTAATATTTATATAACCTATAAAAAATTTAAATGTGATTTAAACAAATTTAAATAAAACAACGATAAAAGACATTTAGTGGAAACTGTTTTATAACTTAATATTAATTTCTATCACATCATAAATATTTAATAATACAACTAATTGTTATATATAGAGATTTTATAAAGTTATTTATGCTTCATATTCCATAATTTTCTACAAATAAAAGAAATATTATTCATATTTTGAAGATTATTGACATGATATAAAGTGTCAAATATGTACAAAAATAGATACCAAAGATAGAATAGTGCAAGTCACACATGTGTCTATCAATTACAGTATGTGATTTATATCCCTATTTACTACCAACACATGTTATTACTCTATATTTCAATATTTTTTATAACATCGTTCACATAATTTTTTATTTTTATCTAAGTTATTGGGTAGGATTTACAAGTCACCTCAAAAGAGGAGGAATACATAGTGGATTTTCCTAGAGACTAATCTAGACCAAACCAATTCATAGATAAAAATTATAGTGTTTAATCAGTTGATCATAATACATATGTAGTTTCTACTTAAAAATCACATTTAGAAAATAATGTTCCTTTTAGACATCAATTCAGGTTGTAGATGTCTACATCAGTGTACTTTCATCCCAAAATTTAAACATAACATTTTCTAGATTTATCAAAATTACACTTAATCCATAGATCAATTTTAGTATTACTAAGAAATATTTTTTGAGATTTATGCATAGATTATCAAAAATTGGGGGCATCATGCATATCATGTGTTCTAGGTTTTTACACAAATTTTCAATCATACACTCAGTTTACATTACTAATCACCTAGAATAAATATGCTCAAATATTAGATTGGGTTGATGTGTGCGGCACATGGACACTTTATTTATATGTTTTTCACCAGTATTCATATAATAAATTGAAACTCATGTAATTATCTTTTCTATATACACCAAACTTAGATCACTCTATTTTTTCAATTATTTTTCACCATAAATGAATCTTACTTCATTTGTAATGATTGAATCATATTTTTGCACTAGCTTTTGAAACAATAATCATGAGAATGATCTATTGGAATTCATATATAAATTAAAAGCTACTATATTACACTTTGAGTTTTGTGATTATGGAGTAAAACACATATTTATTTCTTAATCACACTCTCATAAAAATGAGGATTGAGGCATGTAGATTCCAATCCAAGTGTTTCAATGAAAATAAAATATCTAAGGGACCTACCCTCTCTAGTCACCATTTTTACACCAAAAAACATAATGGTTTAGATACATTAAAAGGCATATTTATTTCTTGTTATTTTATCTATAGGTGTTCTTGTCTTTACTTTTAGACTTACATATTAATTAAGCACTAGTTTATGTATGTTCAATTGTAGGTTTGCATGAAGCATAGTTCAACATGTGGCCTACATCCTAACCTACTCAACATAGGTAAGATTAGGCATAAATTTATTTATTTTACTTTAATACTATCAATTTTCATCATTAATATAATAATAAGGGGAAATTTTAGTAACTAGAATTATCATTTAATTCTAAAATAATGCACTTATGACTACTCCTTATACACAGCTCATTTTTAGTTCCATATTTTTAAATTGTTATTCATCTACTCCTATGCTAAAGATCCTTATCTTTAAACAATTATGATATACTCCCATTCAATTAGAAATTCCCATTCAATTAATTTCTCAAAACACCACTATATAAGCCTATTTTCCATTAATTTTTACACTACATGGAAAGAGGCTCCATTGAAAAACACCAAAATATCTAATTGTACATTGATAAGAAAGAACATATTCTTCCCAATTATGATTTCACATAACCTAAGTAGCACTAAGATAATTATAAATCCATATATAAAGTCACAAGGCATTGTTAAATTACTTAATCACACCAAATTTTCATCATCACATAAAATTACACCAATACTTCCCACATACCACCATAGCATGTTAAAACTACATGGAATTTGAGCCACATTTTGATTATTGATATGTAGGCAATGTTAATATATTGGGTTTTGAGGTATAACACAACTTCATACACTAACTAATTTACCCTAATTCATTGCATTTGTCTTTCATTTTAGATTGATCTATGATTTAAAGTGAAGATGAAGGTACACAACAACTTATAAGGCAAGTTGAATGACCCTGATCACACATAGAGGACTTACAAGTGAAGATGGACTATTTTAAATTTACATAGAGGAAAAAAACTTACTAGATGTTAATTCTCTCTATAGATGATAACATATGCCAATCTTATCCAATTAGTGTGGCCTTATATTAATAAAATATATATCCTTTTTTCTGACTCAAAATGACCTTTCACAGTCTCAAAACTAGTTACACAATCATTATTCCATTCTATCAGATATGAGTACCATCTAGTATTTTTGTGTACTGCTTTCCCATTTTATCATATTTTACATAAATATTAAATTCCAAATCATTATTGTGTTATTTATTGTATATTTAATACATTCTAATTTTACTCAGTAGTAAATCATAATTGGATTAACACTATGCTTAATTCACCAATTTTGGTAAAATAATTTAAAATAGAAATAATAATTTATTATTATTTAAATAATATAAAAAATAAATATAGATGAGTGTATACATATATAAAATAAGATTTATCCCTCATTTTCTTATTTTCCACACTAATGGTGTAATTTACAAAACGTGGTAACAAATATTACTATCCTATAGGTGCACATTTAATATTTTCACCAATACTTATTTACACTATGATATCACTAATTATTATAACATCCCCTCCTTAATTCATAAATTTTAAGATTAAAATTAATAGAGTTTTTGATTGCCTCAAACTTTTCATGTGTGACTGACTTGGTGAAAATATTTGCATATTGATCTTTAGTGGGGAAAACTAGAGATAAATGTTTTTTTTATAAATATGATAACCTATGAAATGGATTTAAACTTGAATGTGATTCTTGTGATCATGAAAAACTAAACTAAGAACAAGTTTAAAAACACTTTGATTTTCATATTACATAATTATAGTTTACACCTATGGTGTTCCTAGTCCTACAAGTATGTGACATAGTAATATCACTTCAAATATAATTCCTCTTTCTAAATGATAATCCACTTCAATGGAAGATCATGAATAATTTTTTTTCCCTTTTACCCCATGAGATTGGACTATATCCTTGAAATAAAACAAATCTAGATGTGGATTTCTTATCATTAATACAATATTGTTAAAACAATCTTATCATTTTTCTTGTATTCTAGGACATAATCTAAATTACCTTTAATATATCTCAATATTCAATTTTCTACTTTTGAGTGACTCACCATTGGTTCTTCAATGAATATTGAGAGATAGATGACAATATAATGAATATTTGGCATAGTTTAGGGTAGGTAAATGAGAGTAACAATCAATGAAAGATAGAGTGCCATTTAATAGTGGGGATGAATATAAATGAGACATATTAAGTTTTTTATCCATTGGTGTTACAATAGGATTAAAATACATCATTTATAATTTCTCAAGAATTGTCTTATCATATTTATTTTTAAACATAGATACTTAATATCATTTTTACATACCTTCAAACCAAGATAGTAGTGAAGTATCTCAATATTTATCATGTCAAATGACACACATATAATAATTCTATATTTCATAAATTATATTTACTTATCTACCAGTGATGACTAGATCATTGACATATATAATCAAAATCAAAACTTCTACCCTTTCTCCTTGGGGTAGTGGTATGGATCATATGGAATCCTCTAGAATCCATGATGAATTATATGCTCATAAATATTTATATACATATCTCAAGTGTCCTATTTGATACCATAAAATGACTTGATGGTTCTACATACATTTCATTATTGACCTAATGTGAAAAATCACTTTGGTTTGGTCATGTATATTTATTTTTACTAATCTCTAATAAAGAAGGCGCTCTATACATTCATCTAACATAATTTACATTTAAACTAAATAACCATATCAAAGACCATTTTGATATTATTTATCTTGGTTGTGGGAGAAAAATCTCCTCAAATTCAATGCCTTATTTTTATGTGTATCCCTTTACTACAAGCCTTACTTTATACATGTCAATGTTTCCATATAATTTTTACTTTGTCTTAAATACCACTTTTAACTAATAATCTTATTTTCTTTTATGATAAAAAATTATATTCATAGTTATTAAACAATGGCATATACTCTACATCAATGGCCTAATTCTAAAGTTTTAAATCTTGGGCTTCATGAAAAATTGAGGGCTTAAATGATTATAAAATATTTTGATAAGTGAAAAATTCACATCTTCATGATCCATGATACAAGTACAAAGTACTAATGTGGAAATGTTTGACTCCATCTAGTTTTTTAAATCTCAAATCAGAATTATGTGCCACTTTGATATATGTTGAATTATAATAGTGGGTGATGTAGTTAGACAAAATGGATAACCATCATCATTGTCCTCATCCTTGCTACCATTATCAAAATTACAAATGTTTCAAATATTAATGCATATGTCATGTGCCTATGTAGAGGGTATATTAGACTCACCCTCAATAATAAATATAACATCTTTATTAATATATAAATTATTATTCTTAGGATCCATGAGTAGACGGGCCTTAAAATCTTCAATGTACCTAAGAAATATTAAATCTAAATATATTTCACCCCAGTTTTAATTATTCTTCTTTAGAATGTGCATGTGTGATTTATAAATAAAAAATGAAGATGAGATATAAGTATTATTAAATAACCATGTTTCTATTAGAATTACACCATGAAGATATTTGGTTGGATAATAGTTCAATACGTAAATAATGTGGGAACTAATTTTACCCTAGGTGGGAATATTTCAACTTTAATCACATCATTTCAGCAATGGTATTATTTCATTGCTAAACATCACCATATTTTGTAGTATATAATGAGTAGATATATGATGGTAAATGCCATATGACTTAAAAACATATAGAGTTCATTATTGGTGTGTTGCCCCATGATCTATTCAGAGGATTTGTATGTGATGACCATATTATCACTCAATTATATATTTGAGTTGTTTATATATTTTTAAGACTTGATGCTTGGTTTTCATGTAGTATACCCAAATTTTATGCAATTAATCATCAACAAAGCGATACAAATATTTAAATCAATTGAAAATAGGAGTGAAAATATTATGTAATTTGGTGTGAACTAAATCCAATAAACCAATTGTATGATATATACTTATTCCAAATGAATCTCTATGTTGTTTTATAGCTAAAAATTTAGATCAAAAATCAATGGTCTTTCTAGGTAAGGGAATTCATCTCACCATTTTGTGTATTGTTAATGAAATTAGGTACCCAAATCTCAAATTTCCATATCTCATGTTCCATATATTGGCTATGTCTATATCTTTATAAAACATAGGCTAATTATATTTGTAGACAACATGAGGCTAAACAATTTGGGCTATAGTGGAATTTATTTCAATAAGTTTTAATATTTTATACTGGCCTTGAATGATACACAATGTTTTTCTTTTTTATGATCAAATTTAATATCAAGGTTTTTATTGAGAAAATTAATTTATATAAAATATATTTTTTAAGCCTTGGAACATATAAGATTTTATTAATTTTATATCCATGATTACCAAGTGGTAATGAAATCTCTCCTATATCTTAGACACTATATGATGTGTTATCTCTAAGAGATAAATTACAATAATATGATGAAAGGTTCAAAGTGGTAAATTTGATTTCAAGCCAATTATGTGCCTTCTAGCATGAAAATACATGTATAAGATTTAATTTGGAGGAGAGATCTATTAAGTTATTTGTGTAGATTAGATAATTTACTAATTTTATTAATCATTATAATATTCCATGTTCCCATGTTATTTTTATGAGGAAGGATTATATTTATAAGTATATGTGGATTATGGTTGTTATTTATTTTTTTACTTTTGGATATTTTTGGTTGTGTAGGATTCTTGTTCTTGGATGAGCCTTATGTAAACACATTATACATACAATCCTTCATTTTATATTTTTCCATTGATTAGATAGACCTTATACTAACAAGAATTATTTTCCTTGTTGGTGATTCTCATTTTTCTACTTAGGGGATTTTTTGGAAGGATTCATGGGATTTTCCATCTTATTTAATTATAAAAGTGTATGTTTTTGTTAATCAAATTCTATTGTGTGCATGGATTATTTCTATTACAACACATTAGCTAAATTTTGAAAATCTAGTTTCATCTCTAAAATAATCAAAGTAGTCACATACATCATGTAGGTAGTGAGTAGTGCTCTGAGAATGATAGATATGATTGAGTCATCTAAAACTTATTCACCCAAAACTTAGAGTGAGGTCATGGTGCTAAAATATGATTAAAAAAACTTTCTACTTTTTCACCTTTTTTTAAAATGAGAAAGTGAAGATGGATTTGTAAAGGAAGAATGTTATTCTATTTTTTAGCCTCATAGATAGTGTTGAGTTTATCCCAAGCATATTTGGCTAAAGTATAATTTAAAATATTAGATTTTACTTGATCTGATACACCAAAAATACTAATCAAAATTTCTTTATGATTCAGTTTTTCAAACTTTTATGGCATTTTAGGTGCATGAGACATCAACAATTAACTAAATACCTTCAAATTCCACGTGAGATTTCAATTTGGTCTTTCATATAGCATAGTTAACACCATGAAGAAGTTGTGATTTTTGAAAAACATATTATAGTCAATTTAAAATAAGTTAAACAAAATAATCCATGGGAGATGGATTAGTTCATTATTAATTCAATGGGTCTCCCTTTTTATATATCCTCACATAGATATACCAAACCTCTTGATATGATAAACCTTCCTATATGTCAATAGGTATGTGGAATAATCACATCCTTTCTATATACATAATGGTATGTGAAAGATATGTTAAAAACATGAGATTTAATTGGCATGTGCTACCTAGATAGTACATTAAAAAGCTTCATTATATCAATGACAAAAAATTAGAGAAAAATCCTTTTACACAGGCGTAACTTCCTAATATACTAGGAATTTTAATTATTCAGGATATATGTCTACTAATAATGATGAATGGGTGATAGAGGTAAATGTAAAAATGAATTTTTGAACTCTATTTCACCCTAATGATTTAAATGGAGTACACCATAAAGATCATTATTGTATCTATATTAGGAATCAGATGTAGTAGTCCAATGTAATGAATTTACTCATAAATATGAATTAAAGGCATTACATATATTGAACACTACATGCATCCAAAATGCACAATTTGTAGAGTTTAAAAATTTATTTATTTGTTTTATTTATACTACAAATCTAAAAATAAAATTATGTAGAAAATATATCTAATTTTTTATTTTAAAATATATAAAAAACACCTATTTTCTCTCCTGAACAAAATATGTGATTTTTTTATAAGATGCTTATAAAAAAGTGTCAAAAATCATGTTTTCAAGATCAATTTAATATTGTGATATCTCACTTGATAATACTCAAAATCCTTATTATGACCACTTTTAGAAATTTCTTGAAGTCTTCTTTCTGATTGTGAAAGCAATGTTTGAATCAAACACCTATGTGAGGAGGAAAATATTCTAAAATGTAGTCATAATTTTCTAAAAAAAAAATTGAAATATTTCTTTAAAAATTCCATCTTTTTTAGGAAAAAATAGATTGTATTTGTCTATTTTTGAGATCTTATCTCAAAAAGGGGGAAATATGTGTTTTTTGAAAATTTCACATGTGAAAAAAAAGAATTAATGTGCAATGGTGCTCATTATTTTCTTCTCACTCTTCTTATGATATATTTCTCAATCAATGTATCTCTATAGACACCCAAATTGTATACAATCCTATCCTTTATGTCATTTAGTGCAACTTTATATGCATAGACTATTAATAGTGAATGAGGCATATATTGGCACATTTTACAAGAGTGTTTTCTTTTTCTCAATCGATATATTTGTATATTGTATATTTATCTTATTGTTTTTTCATGGGTATCGTCCTTATATAGAAGTCCATAGTAACTAGACAAGACTAACCTACGACCTAGTTTGATTAGTGAAAAATTGTCTAGGTGTAACTTTAATAACTTCTCTCAAGTCACATTTAATTTTAATATTATTATATTGGTTGGGTCTTATATTTATTATACTTTTATATAAAAAGAGGTCCCAAATTCAAACTCAAAGTACATATAAATACAAGGATTTTAAGGAATCGGGGAAATTTCTACATTATTTATAAATGTATTCAAATATTTTTCATGTTTTATACCTAGATATGTTAAATCTATATTCAAGGATATATTCCAATTTTCATACTTATTCTAATGGTAAAATAGGATAAATATAATCTATACTTACATTCATCATTCCACTCAACACATTTGTGGGATAAGTATATTTAGGTTTGAGCCCTCTTCAAATTATTATAAATGTAGTGAAATGCTTGGTTGCTTAATGGGGATAGACCAAGGTCATTCCAATTCAATCACTTTTCCTTGATCCCCCCCATTTGACTCTAATTTGGTTTATGTGTAGGAAACTAGTATTTTTTATTTGTAGGCATTTTTTGTGATGATGTAGGTCTGAAAACACACCCACAATAGTAATTAATGTATTAGGTAATGAAATAATCATTTCTATGTTACATTGAATAAGGACAAGTCCAGAGTCAATGAAATCAATTTTATTACACTATCATCCACTTAAAATCCTTATGTCTATAGATATATTTTGATTCTACCTTTGATCTGTCATTTATAGAATTCTACTTTATCTATCTTTTTTTAGTATCTTGAAACAATCATCTAGGATAATAATAGATTTAATGAAATTAAACACACTACACCATTGTACACTTACATTGTATCATTATAGATTATGTTCCAGTTTTTGATTCTAACGCTAAGTCTATACATTTACTTCTTCATAATTTTTCTATTAGATAGAATAGTCAATAGGTATTTATGTGTGAGCTAAGTATCATCTCTTATTATTAATTTTTAATAATATATTTTTTTATGATTCAAATTTTATTAAAATCAAAATAGTTAATTATTTTATATCTTTATTATTATAATACTCTTGTTTTACACCTATAATCAAATATAGTTTATTTGAGTTTTATCAAAAATAGGGTAAAACATATTGGTGAACCTGAATATATTAGAGCATTGTTTTTTTGATTTTACATTAGGGTTCTAAACCATTTTTTAATATTATTATACATAGAAATATTTCCTTTTAATTGAAACTAAATTACTTTGTTCTCTTTGTTTTTCCTAGAATTTGATAGTTTTGATAGTTTTGTATCCCTCTTCAAGATCACTCTTGAAGACCAACCACCACACACCCTATGGTGCAACACCTGTCATCCAAATCACCTGCCACATCCACATCTACAAGCCATGTAGAAAATAACTTGACCCTGTAAAGCATGTGCACCTGCTGCTCGTCCCTCTAAGAATCCATTGAATTTCCCTCCAATGCTTCTTTCCCGGATTGGCTCCAAACTTGTGACAACTCCCACTACTTGGGAAAACTCAAGTTTAGTACATACCATGCACTTAACCTCATTATGTGAATCAAGACACTATTCTGTGAACTATCCAACCATCGGCATGCTAACCAGTCTCACACAATCATCTAAAACAAAGTCAACATATGACCTTCCATGTCCCTAGAACACACTCATGCCAAATAATCTTGCTGCTCCTAGATTCCTCATGACACACCTCTGAACTAGCTTTACCTTTAGTTCAACAACTCCTTGTATATGTAACCTTGCAACAAGCACATCATACAGTAATAGGATAATGTAGCTAATATTATCTAACCTGGCAATGATCAAACCTCCATTGTCCTGTAGCTTATACAAGACCATATACCCTGGCCTTCTATCTCACATGTCCATTTCCACTCTTCTTCATCATGAACATCCATTCATCTCTCAGTGCTTACTTCCACCTGGCAACTCCACCCAAAAATCTGGTTTGGTTCTTCTCCAAGGAATCACATCCTTCATCCATGCCAAGCTCCCACTATTGCTTTGATCTACCTGCTCTTCTTCTTTAATAACTTCCTAGTTCTTTACCATAAGTGAGAAAAAAGTAGTGTAAAGAAGGGAAATAATGAATTTGAGGCTTACTTACCCTTTAAGTCCTCCATATAGGTGCTTGAGACTCCTTGACAGCTTGCTGTCCACCCAAAATTCTTCTCAGTGACCGATGCCGGTCACATCTCATTCTGCACCTGACCGACGTTGGTTCCATGTGACTACCTCACTACCGACGTCAGTTCCCCTTGACTGATGCTGGTGTTTATCTATCCCTGAGTCACTAATGTTGGACTGCACATAGCCAACATCAGTCCCTATCTGGACATCAATGCTAGTTTTCTAGCCGACGTCAGTCTCTGTGTTTTGCTTGTGAGAACTGACTTCTACCCACAAGCTCCTTTTGGATCAAACCCTTATCCAAATCACCCTTGCTCTGTTCAGAATTCTTCTACTCCTTGTGCTAAACTATGTTCATCACCTTCTCCTTGAAAACCAAGGCTTTCTTGTTTTTGTCACTAACATCAGATTCCTCAAGAAATGTCACCTTCTTCTTCTACATACAGAAATCTTGATCTATGCTTTTCAAATCTGAAAGCATACCCTTTGACTCAAGAACATGCATCTCCTTCTTATTCATGTGACCAAGCCTATTAAGCCACATCTTCGAATCTACAGCTGAATTAGATAACCTAGAAAGAGAATCAGTAATACAAGTAGATAGATAAAGTGTACCTACTTTTTTATCTCTTGTTACAACAAGTGCACCCTTGGTAACCTTCCAAGAGTCCACTGTGAGAGTTACTGTGCAACCCTCATCACCCAAACTTCTTATAGAAATCAAATTCCACTCCAGAACTGGGACATGCATGACCTCCTTCAACACTCATGTGTTACCTATCTGTAATTTCAGCTTCACTTTCCCTTTTCCAACCATCTGACAAGGCTTACCATCCCCTAAACAAATTTATCCAATGTCTCCCTGGACATACTCATGAAACAATTCCCTATTTGGGGATGCATGAAAAGAGGCACCAAAATCTAAAACCCAAGATTCTACTTTATCCAAAGAACATACCAGAGCATCATGTGCAACAAAATCCACAACATCTACTTCTTCTTCATGTCTTTCATGTTGATATTCACCTGACCTGCAATCTCTCTTTAAGTGCCCTTGCTTTCCACACTTCCAATAGGTTATTCTACCATAGTTGGACTTGGATCTCCTACCTATCTTTGACCTTGATCCCCCATGCTCTATCTTCTCTCTTTGCCTTCCTCTGCCTTCAACACTTAAAGCATTCCCTGATGATTCACTTGTGCTTTTCCTATGAATCTCTTCATTCAAGATTACACTCACAATATCATCCACTTTTAAGATTTTTGAAGCAGACGCAGTATTAGAAACTACCATTACCAAACTTTCCCAACTTTCAGGTAATGAGCATAAGATTAAGAGAGCCTTAATTTCATCATCAAAATCAATATTGACTGAACTTAACTAGTTTACCAAACCATGGAAATCACTAAGATGACTATGAACAGATCTAAATTCCAACATTTGCAAATTAAATAATTGCTTCATAAGAAATACCTTATTTGAAGCTGAGGGTTTTTTTATCTAAATTTGCCAAAGATTCCATCAACTGTACCATTGTCTTTGGGTGTGATAAGTTGGGAATCATAGATGATGCAATACTCAACCTTATAGATCCTAGAGCCTTTCGATCAAGAACCTCCCATTCTTCATCCTTCATATCTCGGGGCTTGCAATCAACCCCACCCAACGGTAAGTACAAATCTTTCTGATACATATAATCTTCAATCTGCATCCTCCATAATTGATAGTTCTTGGCATTAAACTTCTCCATTCGTATCTTACTTTCTTCTGCCATTGCTCTACTCCCACTCAAATAGAAACCCCTGTGAGTAACCTGTAATCAACACACACTAACCAGATCTAATCCAACCTATTAGTATCCCAACCAAAAGCTCTGATACCAGTTGTCAAGGAATCTAAGAATAACACACCTATTCTAATCCCACTTGTTAGGATCTTGCTCCTCAGAAAGAGCACAATATGATTACCAAATACAAGCAATTAAACATGCAGAAATATATAGAAGTACAAGTAACTAGAATCACAAATAACACAGAATATGAGAGCCAATATAAAATCTTGTATTAATACTTGTACAAAAAAGAATACAATAAAAGAGATGCCACACTCTTCTACCTTACAGAGGCTTTCCACACCTCAAGTGTACAGTAATTCTTCTTCAAAACACTCTCCTACCAAAAATGGTCCCAACACACAACTCACACATATAATTGGTGTTCACCTCTCCAACCAGTCAGTATTAACCCTGCCAGTACACCAAGCACTCTAAAGTACTTCAAGAAAATCTCCCATGAACCTACAACCTACAATTCAACAGACCATACTTACACATGTAGATCTCCTATGAGCTTGCAACAACCTACAACTCAATGATCTTACAATGGAAGGATCTTCCTTGCCTTCCTCTCTAGCTCATGATTACAATACATGCCAATGGGTTTACAAATAGATCCCAAACTTAAACAATAACTTAGACTCTTAGTTTACTAATAATAGACACGCAGCTCAAGACTCAAAATAGTCTTTACATGCAAACACTCAGTTTAATTAACTAACTATTCATGCAATGAATAGTTCTGGAACACACAGGCGACTGACATCAGTCCCTATCTAACTGGTGCTGACCGACATCGACCGACTCCCTACCGACACCAATTTCCTTCTACATTCATAATGACTGACGTTGGTCATACTGCTGACACCGGTACTTCTGGAACTTTAGCATCCTCTCTTTTCATCTGCATATTTGAAGCTTTTAGCTCCACAACCTAACATAATCAAATATAGTTTATTTGAGTTTTATCAAAAATAGGGTAAAACATATCGGTGAACCTGAATATATTAGAGCATTGTTTTTTTTATTTTATATTAGGGTTCTAAACTATTTTTTAATATTTTTATACATAGAAATATTTCCTTTTCATTGAAACTAAATTACTTTGTTCTCTTTGTTTTTCCTAGAATTTGATAGTTTTGAAACCCATAAGAGAAGTAATTTTGGACAAATCAATTTTTAGTTTTACTTGAGAGGTGTTTTAAGGGGTAGTTACCCAATAATCAATCCATTAACTAAAACTATATACATGTTTCATTTTCCATATACCTCACGGTATACCATAAAATCCTAAGTTTTATATTTAAACCATAGGAAACTTTCATCCATTTTTTATTTTAGTGCATTGATAATCAGTTAGCCTTGGGAAGTTACTCTCAACACACACTAGATATGGGATAGTGAAGCTATTTTAATTGTGTAATTATCCATAGTTATTGACTTCATAATTGTCTTCACTATTTATTATTGGGATCAATATATCTGAGACCCTAAAAATTAAATACACCGTACATAGTTTTACACATTAATATCTTCTCTTTTGTATGATCAGTTTCTTATTATCATTAAGTTTGATAATTATCATTATTTTTATATTGTGGGTTATAAAATCTAAAATTATGTCTAAATATTAATTTACTAATTATTTTCATCCTTTATATTTAATTTTTTCTATTAATGTTACACCTTATTCTTATGATAATAAATGGACTAATGATCACACTTGTACAATTTTTGATGATTCTTAAATAGGTGTGTGTGTGTGTGTGTGTGTGTGTGGGTGTGTGGGTGTGGGTGGGTGCGATAATGAAAATCACAATGAATGGTATAATATTTAAGAATATAGTGAAAAATAAAATGAGCTAAATAATATAAAAAATCCAAAACCAATTCATCCTTTGTAATTTTCGTAAATAAGAATAAAAAGATCATATTGATAGTGAATATCTTCTCTCTCTTAATTTATCACAAAGATAAAATAGTGAAAAACTAATATGTAGTGCATCTTGTTTATCTTTAAAATTTTCTATTGTATTACATCACATTAATCAATACATGTTATAAAATCATATCCCTTGCATATAAATATAAAATTATTCAACTAAACTTGTTAATCCTTCTATCTCTATAAATTCTAAATGATATATATGGATATGATATTATATTTTCTCCTTTATAGATAGTTAAAAATATGTAAAATTATGATAGTATCTCTCCTCCCTTGAAAGTAATGAATAATTTTATAACTTTATCTCCATTTCCTTAAATTTTACAATATGAAAATGAAATTTAATTAGAAATAAAAATTGAAACTTTTTATTTAGATTCACAAAATGATGATAATGAAATATTATGCATTAATTTTTGAGAGAGTCATCCTTTACCCATTTAGTTTAAATTGCATGATAATACAAATTATTAATATTATTTACTCTCTCCTAAATATAATAAAGAGAAATTTCATGTTTATACTTTTATGTAACTTCAAAATGATAAGGTAAGCAATGATCCTCAATTTTTTACTAATGTTGTCTTAGAGTGGAAACCCCAACCTTCCCATGATATTTATCATGATTCTCTTATACTACTATTTAAAATAGATGATCAATTTTTACCAATAAGTAATCCTTAAAAAACACTACCATTACTATTAGTCATATTGTAGCCATGGTGCATGTCATTGGAGAGATTCAAAAGGAAGTTATTTATCTAAATTTACAAACTATATCATGTTGGGGAACATCAATGATAATTTTATCCTAGGACAACCCATGACATGGGCTATATATGAGTATGCATATACAACATATTTTATTATGCCCACACTCCCATATTTTTAGGGCTATAGAGATCCTTATACTCACTTGATGCAATATACCATTTATTTCAAAAAATGTGGGAATGATGGATGAATTTTACTAAAATATTTATATAGAAGTCTCACAATAACTAATTTAAAATGGTTTTTATAGTTTCCATAGTCATTCCTTATCTAATTTCAAAAATATAGAAGATGAATTATTGTCTAATTATCATAAACACATAATACCTAATCTCACATTCGAACATCTAATTTTTTTTTAATAATGTCACAATGAGATCATTAACTTGACTATATTTTATGGTTCAAAAATATTTTTCACTCTCTATATTATCAACCGTCAAACTTTTAAAATTAATTTATCTTTAACAGGGGAATTTTCATCTGCACTTAAATAAATAGGCATGCATACACTTTACACCTCTTTTGATAACTTATACATGGATGTGTTCAAATATTCATGTGATCTAAATTCAACATAACAAAATATTACTAATTCAAAATCATCTCCATACAAGGATTAAATTATCAATAAAAAAAGGAATCCAAATTTAACATCTAAACGAAATAACATGCTTCAATAAAATAATAATATATATGAGAAACTCAAGATGGTTACTATCCAGGAACAACATGTTAATGTAAAATTAAAGGAAATGAAATAGTTTAAAAATAATCACCCAAAGTTAACAAACATAGTTCCAATAAAATTCCATCTCTAGAGCTTGATAAATTAAGACACTAACCACATGATATTATACATACATTGTTTGATGAGAATTTAATGACTCTCCTTCCTAATTATAATAATTATCCTCCATATCATGAGTACATAAAGGAAAATTTATTTTCATTTATAATATTATAAATTAACATTGAGATAATTATTGTTTTTCATTGCAATAAATGATTTCACAACATTCTAATAAAGTGACCATCACATTTTAGAATAATAGAATCATGAAAAAAGAGAAAGATTTATGATAATAGTACATATATAATTGGGATACCAAATCAAATGCATCAAAATGTAGATCAAAGATATAAAAAAGTAATATCAAATAGTTACATGTGATCACATCTTTATATATGCACAAATGCAATATCACAAGACAACTATGAATAATAATCCTTATCATGTACAACTCCTATTTACATCAATATGGTCCACTGAGTTAATAATTTTTAACTAGATTAAATACACACATGTATAAAAAATATAAATAAATAATTTAATTTTCAAACACATCAATATTTTCCATACCAAATATTATCATATGAGCTAATATATCAAAGTAAAAACCACATCTTATGAACATATACAAGTATAAATATTCCACTAGTCCAATATAAGAAAAAATAAACCCTAAATCCATATTTATATATACCAAAATCATTCTCTATAATTTTAATTTAAACACATTAAATGTGATATTTTGCATGGTAATACATTCATAACACCAATCAACATTTTAAAAATGATCAATTTCACACATACTTATATGTACTATCACCTACATGTTTTTTAGCCCTCAACAAAATTTTCAAATAAAATATAATCATCAAAATTCTTCATAAAAACAATAATTTTAATTAATGTTTGATCAAAATCTATATGAAAACCCATTCCTTATTTGTTCAACATGCCACATTAGATTATCTCATGCCTTACATCATGGGACAAGATGGTAGGGGCATCCATCGAGCTTATTACATAAAATATATTAGCACACTATATAAGATTTATAATGGTTCAAACTCATAACATGCTACAAATTTATGAAAAATAAATATTATACATAGTAATAATAAAGGCATATGACATACAGATGCATTCAAAAATCAGATCAAATAAATAATTCAAAGGTGAAAATAATCTAAAATCAAATTATGTAATAGAGTATAAGTTCTTAAAAGGTTCAAAGTATTTCAAAAATTAAGCACATGATTTTTTTTTGGTGCATTAATAAAAGTTTTGGGGGAATATGAAAAACATATGCACTCACTTTGAAAAACATCAGAGTATACAATCATTCACTTAAATGACATATTCAAAATAATTATAATATCAAAGTTGTAGGTTTCAAATACATTCACAATTAGTCATATAGATGAATAACATTCTCTACCATTGGCACTAAATTTAAGGGGAATTATACTCATTCATGCACATGCTAAATCAAAGTTTCAAAGTTATAAGATTTAAAAGTTACAAAAGGCATATAGTTCATGACATTTTCAAAGATCAAAGTTCAAAATTTAAAAAACAAAGTATACAACTCAAAGAAAGATATTCATTTAAAAT
>JARHVA010001905.1:1352500-1525000 GCA_037957365.1 Torreya grandis | reverse complement strand
ACTTCTTACCCCTCCTATACTTCCACCTACTAAGGTGAAATTAGAGGGTCTTAGGATTTATTATGTATGTTTGTATTAGTTTTTACAAAATAGGGGCTATCCTGATTGATGATGGAATGGAATATGGAGGGACTATAGTGGTATCAGATAGTGAGGGAGATGGAGGAGTGGTAACCATTGAAGGAATGATTGGTGGTGGAGATGGAAATCTATTAGAAAGGGTCATCACCAATGGTGGTGTAAGTGTTAGGGTACATGATGATATTATGGAATTAATATTGGTAGATATAAAGGAAGAGAAGTAAAATGTACTTGAGATAGAAAATAAGGAAGACTTAATTATTATGCAATGGTTAGTGGGGTAAAAATAAGCATGGAGAAGAGTCTAGTTAATGTTCTAGGAATTTTAGGTGTTTGTTCCTAAGATGTGCATTAAGGTTCCACCATTGTGTTATGGATAACCAGTAGTCATTGTGTGTGTGGGGGAGATTATATGAGTTGGAGCTCCTTAGTCGATATAGTATTCCTTGGATGGGTCAAATTTTTTCTATGTTTTGTTTTCCTAAGGAGGGGATCCATGGATATGTTTATAAATTAATTACTTATTTTAAACCATTTTGGCATCCTAACTATTTATGTTAGAATCATATTGAATCATTTACACCAAAATCATAGACATGTTAACCCTGTGCAGTCTTATGTCTAATTTAGAATCATCTTTAACATTTACAAATATGTTGGCATGGTCATAGCATTGGTGCCCATAGTTAATGCTTATTTTTATTTCATATATTTTGAGATGCTATCTTACATTTTTTATTGGGTCCAAGTATCTAAAATGTTCTAGTTTGAAACCATAATTTGCCTTAATCTTTCCAACCACATTAACATGTTCCCACATTATATATTGCATCATGTTAATGCTAAGAAGAGTTAGATGGACCATTGATTTCTTATCCTTCCTCAAGTCAACGTCAATACTATTATTTAGATGGGAAATAACCTATTTTTAGCTATTTTATTAGGAATAATCCTTGGTAAGTATAAAGTACATGCCTTTATGCCTTTAATTCTAATTACTATGCATGAGGGGTACAACTATTAATCATTGATATTATGAATCATTTTATTGATAGGGTCATAGAGACTGGACATATTATTCCCATAAATTTATTGATATGCCATGGAATAGAAAATATAAGTTAGCCTCTTCATGTTCTTCCTGAATCTATGTACATGAAGAACATTGAACTCATCACATATCTTATTTTTAGGTTAATAGGAGGTGGTCACTAGGGATTATCATAAAATTTATGCATAGTTGTAGTCACCACATCTACCATGTAGGCTATCATGTAAAATTTCCCATTTGGGAAAATTATAGATTTTAGAATTTTAGAATCAAATTAGAGATGATAATCTCCCCTAATGTAATGATTTTATTAGAAGTTAAAATAACATCTATTAGAAATAATCATAGCTCATTGGTATAAATTATGGTTAAAAATCAATATATCTTATTTAAAAAAGCAATGGTGATTCTCACTCCTATCCTGAAGACTAAAATGGGAATGGTTGAGGTAGGGTCCTAAATTGTAATGTTGGCTAGGTTACCAACCCACTATTTCATCTTAATATTGATGTTATTATTTTTAATCCATATATTCACAATGTATTTATTATATGAAATGTATGGGAATGGGATCCTATAATACCTATCAAAGACATTCCCACTAATGTATGTAATTGACTTATTTCCAAGACTAAAGTGTAATAGCTTTCTAGTAATTTTTCCATTTATGAATAAATAAAATAGTAAGTCAATGTAGGGAATTACCTATGTCTTAGATAATGTGTTGTGAAGGTAACCTAATTTCATGAACAAGAGTTCATAATTGCATCTATATGTGAAAATAGAGGGTTGGTCCTTGTTATTGTATGGTTCAACTACATCAACCATATCCTAAATGGTAGAGTTGTATTTGAGCTCATGGTTCAATGCCAACAAATCAAATGTTGTATCTATGTATTTGATTATTCCTATAATTCAGTATGTAGAGGTGATTGGGATGCAATATGATGAGGTTGTTTATGCTGTCTAAAATTTATTTTCTCTACAAAAGGCTTATAAATATCTAATTGTAATATAGTTTTGGATTCACAATCTGCACTTGAGCTCAGAATTCATAATAATCTTGATAACTTAGAGGTAATGTAATTAGACTAGAAATCGAATATTAAAATATATTGATTTGGTTACATTGGATGTGATAATTGAATTCATTAATTCTTCATTTCAAGAAAATTAATTGCAATAATAAAATTCACACTTTTTCATGTTTATTCCTTGCATTTGAATTTCATAATACCAATTTATGTAGTTTTTACTTCCATATGGCTTCTTATGCATTTTTCATTTGCTTTGTATTCTTATTATGGCATATGTCTATTTTATTATCTCTATCTTAGTTTTGATGTCTTGGTTGACTACTTATTAGAATCTAGAGGACACATGTCTATGTGTTGTTATTTTCCTCCTAGTCAAGATTTAGTTTGGCATGCTTTATTTATTTAGCTACGAGATAGTAGGATGATGACACTTGTAAATATCCTAGTGATCCACTTGCCTATTATTGTCTATACAAATTTACATGCTGACATCACTATCAATAGTATATATAATAGTCCATTGAGAGATCTTGATGATCTACTTTCTCAAGGTTGTTTATATAATAGTCCATTATAATATCACCTTTAGGTTATAAAGATGATGACATGTGGATACATCTCAATTTTACTCTTCCATGTGGCTATCAATACAAATTCACATATTGATGTCATCATCGAGATATTAGGATGATGAAAAATATATGGCTCATATTTCTTTAATTTCCTAGGTGGCTTAATATAAATGATTATGTTGATGTCACCACTGGGAAACTTACATTCTTTACATAGGATTTAAGTTAGTGAATTTATGCCATGTGGATAGATAAAATGATATCTAAGAGGGAAAAAAAAGAATCCTAAGCATGAAATTATTTCATTAAAATATAACATATATAAAATACCCAACTAAAAGGAAAACACATTATCTCAATTAGCCATTAAATCATTCATTAAACTGAACATAAGCATAAGTTAAAATCAAAGGTGAAAAGTAAATTCTTTAGCATGGGTTATACATAATTTTTATTCCTTAATAATTTTTAGATATTCTATAAAAACTTAAAGTAAACCCCATTGATTAAACCAAGAAAACAATAAATATCAAGAGAGTCAAATAATTTCATTTTAGCATCAAATTAAATTTACTTAAGTTTTCAATTTTAAAATCTATATCATAGACTTTTGGTTCAAAAGGACACAAATAATAATATTTGAATAACAAAGGGTCCCTATTTTAATTTTTAAAAATGGGGTGTGTGAGTTAGATCACAATAAAAGGTTAATTGGTGGGGAAAATACTCCTGAGTATTTTTAGAACCTGAAATCTCAGTAATGCAACATAAACAAACTCCATCCCTTCAAATAAATGAATAAATAAATCAGAATGAGAAAAAAACTCCTACTTCTTCATGAAACATAATAACCCTTTCCATTCCTTGGATATGAGTGTGTGATCACATGAATTCAATTTTACCTTGTTATAAGAGTTTTGAAAAACTCCCAAACAAACATTGTAGATTTCTTTTTGATATCATATTTTTTTAACTAAATAGTAAAGAAAGCTTGGGTATTACTTTGTTGCCATCTAGGTATCCATATCCCTAATAGATATATTTATGATTCCACTCAAATCCTTTCTCTAATATTATCCAAACATCCATATCTAGAGTAGAGTTTACTCGAATCACCCTTTCCTATCATTTTTCATGATCACATAATTTATTTAAACATATAAAAATAAAGGATGGAAATCACCATTGTTTAGGTGTATGCATAAGAAAACATATTTCAATAAACATGTCCCTATCAATGTGTATCAAGTTCTATGCTTATTATCTCCCATGCAAGTTTTAGCATGTTATATTTAAATTAATCTTTGTTAATTGAATGTCTTTCAAAAAAAAATTATTATGTTAGAGTAAATCTCAGGGGTCCATTAAAAATCATTCAATCAAAGTAGGACCTAATTATATCATAACACATACCTAGATCCTTACGAGGACCAATGGTTCATCCTTATGAATCATCCCCTTAATTTTGATAGTCCTTTTTTAATCTCCATGTAGGAAATTAGTTAATATGTTATGTAGTTTTATAAAAATATTCTATAAAGCATAGGACTTCATTATAAAAGGTAGGAAATCTAACCTAGAAAACAATAAATCTACTCCAATCCTACATTTAAAATCTCTACTCACATTCATTTTGAGGTATCTCTAGTTGGAGGAACCATGAAATAGTGATTCAAGAAATGTCCATTGACTAGAAAGGAAAGGTCATTACCTTGGAGGTCCTTCAATCGAAAGGCATTCTTACATAGGATCTATAATGTTTGATATGCCCCAATCCATAAAAGAGTGAAATTATCATGTTTTAGATTAAGGTTAAAGTAGGTTTTGAAGGGACCCCGAAACCCTTTAATAGAAATAAAAAATATAAAGCATTTACATCCACCAAGAAAAGCATTCCTAAATCCTATTGAAGAGTAGCATCAAAATCAGGTTTTACAGGGACCTAAAACCACAAACATACACAAATAAAAGTACCCAGGTTTTATAGAGACCTGGAAACTCAAAATAAGTTTAAGACTAAGAACCAAGAAATAGGATCAAAAATAAGAACTAGTTACAACATCCAGCAATAAGGACTTAAACAGGAGCAAAATCAATAAAGAAGACCCTAGTCTTCTATTGCAATTCCATGATCATCTTAACAGCCTCCTTCCCAATCATAGCACTATCCTAGATGGAGTTAGCAGTCGAAGTAGCAGCATCTTGCAAGGCTTTATTCCTCAAACTCTACCTAGTCCTCTTACTTGGACTCTCTAAGGATATTATTTCTTCATTTACTCTTTTTCCAAGGTTAGCTATAGTAGCACAGATGCTTGATGTTACCTGCTCCATCTTTATTCTACTTTCCTTGATGAGCATTCTAAGATTATGCTCATAATCTTTAAATTTATTTAGGATATCTCTCATTTGCTCCTCAAAATGGTTGATTTTGGTTTGATGAACATCTTGATTGTGTTGCATTATTTCCACTTTCTTCTTTAGCCCCATTATTTCATTATAGATCCACAAATCAACTTGGAGAATAGAATCGGCTTTGAACTTGGTAGAATGTAGGAAGGAAAGCTTAGTGTCCCTCTACAAAGAGTCACAAATGTCTTCTACATTCTCATGTGGAGGGTAATCAACCTTTTAGTTTATTCCTCCCCATCCATTAGTTACTCCTCTTTAGTCTTAACAGGGTCTTCTTGCTCAATAGGGTCCTCCTTTTCTTGTTCCCCAATCTCCATAGTAGGATTAGAAACCAAAACCATGTGATCCTCCTCTCTCATAGAAACTAGATCATCAATTAAAATATCTTTGTCTTTAACACCTCCCTCCAACACAGTCTAATTATCCTCATTATCAGAATTGTTCTATTTTGAGTTTCCCTCAGTTGTATCCCCTTCATTCCCTTTCTCAATTTTTCCTTTAATTTCTAGATATCCATACAAATTGGAACTAAACTCCCCAACATATATCCCTTCCTCTTCCTCTAGGACATCCTTCTCAAAACTTTTAGTACTCTCTGACTCAAAATCCTCTTCTATAATTTGTTTTTTAGAACTAGAGGGTTTTGGTTTTGCCTTGTCTATCCCTTTAACTTTATTATCCTTCTTACACTTTTTGGACTGAGAACCCTTATGTTTTTCAAAATAAGGAGTCAAAGCTATGGAATTATTTTTACAAAAACCCTCTATGATAAGTATCAGACCTTCATGTAAAATGGGGTGAGACTCCTTCCTATGGGCAAATAAGCTTTGAAGAAACACAAAATGCAAATAGAAAGGGAAAGAAATTTTATCCTTATGCCTGAAATGGTTGAGAAAAACAAAATGAAATTTGTGAACTCTTTTATTCCTACCATCAAGGATAAAGTACTCATGGATACAACGTAACACATCTCTCCAAATTCCTTTTATCTGTTCCAAATCAAAGAAGTCTCCATTCTTTTCCAGTTGTTTCTCCTCTACATCCATCTTCAAAATTTTTTTAGGCCACATTAGAGATACTGGTCTGTTTTTAGAACTTAATACCACCCATGGGAAGCCCCATGACCTCGGCAATGAAATCCTTAGTAATCTTCACAGTGACTCCGTGGAGAGTAACTCTATCATCAACCCAATTTTTAAAGAAGGCAGTAGTGATGTGGGGTTTAAATCCATGCAAATGATCTAGATAACTGACCACCTTTGCTTTCTATAGAATCTTCCATACATCCTATCTAGCCTTCCAATCATCACTTTTTTTGGGCTCTTGCTTTCACGATTCACCCTTCATATTGCAAAGCAAACAAAAAACCAGAAGCACCCAAACACAAAAGGTAGAAGGGTTAAAATGGAACCAGTTATTTGTTACTTGAAATGGAATTTGCCTATATTATGACACATGCAGTGACCACATTACATTCTCATGAATGTACCTCCTCAGGGAAGGTAATTTTTCCTTCGTAAGGCCACTCCACCAAATCATTAAATTGCTAATCCAAGTAAATCTTTCCCACTTTAGAATGAATGGCATCATAATTAATAAGTGCTTTGAGATCAATGTGCTTATTTAATTAATAAAGCCACCTCACCTTATTCCCCATTTGAATAGCATGATTAGCTATCCAATCAGCAACCCCATTTGCTTCTCGATATGTATGGGATATGGCCACTTTTTCAAATTTTTGAATTAAGGCTTTGATTTCCATAACCGTAGCCTCAATAGACCATGAAATTGAATTTTTATTATTTAGGATGTTAATAATATTCAAAGAATCACCTTCCAACCATAATTTAGAATACCCCAATTCAATAGCTAATTTAATGGTGTAGAGGGCTGCAGTAGCTTCAGAAATATGGCTATTTGAATTACCAATTGGGATAGCAATAGCATCAATTGCATTTCCCACATGATCTCTCAATACCCCTGCACATCCCACTCTTCCAAGATTTCCCTTAGCTATTCCATCAAAGTTCCCTTTGATCCATCCATTAGGAGGAACATACCATTTTATGATCAATATTGGATTATAAATTTTCAAATTAGGCCTTTTAGATTGTAAAGGGTTATCAACTTGGAAGGTTTGATTAGAATCCCTCTATGATTTAAAATTCTCCTTGATGGGTCTAATGATATTCTGACCAAGCACCCATCCTAGAAGTTCTTTACTCCTGAATATTCTATTGTTTCTTTCTTTCCATATACCCCACCATAGATGAGGGAGAGTTAGTTTCTAGAGAAAATGAGCATCAATATTCTTAGAGGGGCAGCACCAGCTTTTAAAAGAGAGTTCCACACTATTTTGATGGACCCATGTTATACTCCAAAAATTAAGAATCTTAGTCCAAACTTGCTGGGTGTAAGAATGGTTCAAATACATATGGTCTCTATCTTCAAATCCATTTTTGCATAAAATACACTTGTTAACCAAATTTATTCCTCTTTTTTTCAAGTTGTCAAGGGTCAAAATTTTATTTTGAAGTAGAGTCCAAAAGAAGATATTAATTTTGGGGGTGAGCCCCTTAATCCAAGCATGAGACCACAAAGGTTGATTACCCTTTTCCTTTGAAACAAAGATAGTGGAGACTTTAAATTGACCACTAGGATCATCATGCCAAATAATCTTATCCTCAAGATAAGGATAAAGAGAGACAACATTGAGAGATAATTAGATATTACTAAAGCCTTGATCAACATCAGTTAAATTCACCCAGGAATCATTCTACCAATAATGACTAACTAATATGCCATATCTCTACTTACATCGGTCAACTAAATTCTTGTCATGAAAATATCCAATCAAAGGATAATCCTTTAACCAGACATCATCCCAAAATTTCACCTTAAGCCCATTACCAATTTTCCAAGAGCATCCTTTTTCTAATGTTTTCTTCGTCCCCTGAACAGCCCCCCATATGGAAGAGGGATGAATAACATTAGGATAAGAGAAGAAATCAGGAAGGGATTTAGCATTGAAGAGGTACTTATGTTTCCATAGGTACTCCACTCTTTGTTGTCATGGTAAACTCTCCAGCCTAGTTTGGTTAAAAGAGCTTTGTTCATACTTCTAATTTTCTTGATTCCCAATCCTCCTTCACTGAGAGGTTTGCAAACATGATCCCAAGCAATTAAAGGCATTCTCCTTTTTTCCTTAGTACCAGTCCATAGAAAATTTCTTTGAATTTTTTCAATAGACTCAGCAAATTTAATAGGTTTTCTAAAAAGACTTAAAGCATAAGTAGGTATGCTTTAAAGACAAGCTTTGAGAAGAGTTATCCTACCTACCTAACTTAAAATATTTCCTTTCCATCCAACAAATTTCTTAATGAATTTATTAATAAGATCTTCCCAAAAGGCATCATGGACCTTCATGCCAAGAGGAAGACCCAAGTAAGAAGAGGGGAGAGATCCTATAGAACATCCAATGATTTTAGCAATTTTATTTTGCATCTAGATAGGGGTGTTGATAAAGAACACATCACTTTTATTCCAGCTAACCAATTGACTAGAAGAAGAATATAAGTTAATAGCTTACTTCAAATTTCTAGCTTCCTTGACTTCAGCCTTACCCATAAAGATGGTGTCATCAACAAATTGTCCATGAGAAAAAATTAGAGGATGGGAAGAAGGTTGTAAACCCTTAAAGAAAACTTTATGGACCAAGTCCCTAATATATCTCCCCAAGAAATCATCCATAATAACAAAAATGATTGGGGATAAAGGATCACCTTGTCTCAATCCCCGAGAGGGATAAAAGAAATGAGATGAGCTTCCATTAACCAGAATAACAATAGAGGAAGTAGAAATCAACTAGTAAATAAGACCAACCACCTTTTGGTCAAAGCCAAAAGGTAATAGAATATTTGAGAGGAATGACCAATCAACTCTGTCATAGGCCTTATCAATATCAACTTTCATAATGAATCCCTGATTGTTAGAAAAAGACAAGGAGTGAATATTCTCATGAGCAGTGATGATAGAGTTGAGGATTTGTCTACCTGGTATGAAGCCATTTTTTTGATCAGCAATAATCAAAGGAATCACTTGAATAATTCTTAAAGTAATAACTTTTGAAATAATTTTATAAAAAGAATTACAAAGGCTGATCGGTCTAAATTGATCAGGAGAATCAACACCAATTTTCTTAGGAATCAAGCATAGAAAGGTGGAGTTGACTTCCTTAAGCATCTGTTTAGCTCCATATAATTCCTTCACATCATCACTTATATCTTTACCAACAAATTTCCAAAGTTTTTGGAAGAAAAACATGGGGAAGCCATCAGGACTAGGAGCTTTATCTCCTCCTAGAGAACAAACAACTTTGAAATTTTCATCATCCTTAGGAATTGAGCTTAACATTTTATTTTGTTCCTTAAAAACCAGAGGAGGAATCACTCTAAGGATTTTAGCCTGACTATCCAAATTGATGTTAGGATCAGCCTTCATTAGAGAAGAGAAAAAAGTCTCCATTTCATCCATGATTTCCTTATCCTCTATAATCTTCAAGTCTCCCTTTCTTAGGTATGATATGTGAATTTTAGTTCTATGCTTTAGAGTGGATAGATGGAAAAATTGTGTTTTTATCTCCTTCACTCAACCGTAACAACCTTGATCTTTGTCTCCAGTATATTTCTTCTTTAGTGATGATGTAATGATATTGAGCCAACTTTTCATTTTCTTTAATGAGGAGATCAGGAGTATATCCTTCTTTCTAATTTTTTTCCTATGTTTTTAGAATATCCTCCTTAATAGCAATTTTATTCTCAAAGATATTTCCAAAGCTATTCTTATTCCATATTTTAACTTCCCTTTTAACATTTTTGAGCTTAGAAGCAAATATAAAGAGGGTCGTGCCTTCAATATCAATATTCCACCATTCTTCCAATTTACTTTCAAACTGTGGGTGTTGCATCCACATCTTCTCAAATCTAAAAGGAAAATTCTTCTTAAGATTAATTTTTTAAATAGTAAAAATGAGGGGAAAATGATCCGATCCAATCTTCTATCAAGCTTCCAACTTGCAGATGAATTCTTTTGTCTAATCAAGAGAAATAAGAGCACGATCAAGCCTAGCCTGAATACATTCATTACCAAGTCTCTTATTACTCCAAATAAACTAAATTCCATTGAGTTCCATATCCATTAAACCCTCTTTATTTATAAAATCTAGTAAATCCAATCTCCCTTCCATTTTGGTATCATTACCTCTCATTTTCTCATGATCATAGAGAGGCACATTAAAGTCTCCTATTATAATCCATCATCCAAAATAGTCCTTACTTTTAAAATTGGAAACAAACTCCCAGACCTTTTTCCTTAGGTTCTTAATGTTAGGAGCATAAATATTTACAATATACCAACCCTCCTTCTGGTCAACACTAGTAATTTTGGCTATCATAAGATATTTACTAGCAATCATAATAGTTCCAGAATAGTAATTCTTCTTCCATAACATCAGAGTTCCCCCTGATGCACCTTCTGAACTACTGGCATTTATAGAATAATTTTTAAAATCTTTAATCTATTTTTCTTTCTCTTTATTCATCTTAGTTTCTTGTAGCAAGAGAAAATGAGGCTTTTTTTTCTCTAACAAAATTCCTAACAATATCCATTTTATGAATACTATTCAGCCCCCTACTATTCCAAGTAATGATTTTAATATCTATTTTTTAGGGGTAAAATCTAGAATAGTTGCCTACCTACCATCAGCAATATTCTGCATACTTTCTAACTCTCTAGTTTTCTTAGTGGATCTTCTTCCAAGTTTGTCTAGGGAACCAACATCTGGTTTCACCTTAGAATGTTGTTTAGCTCTTTTTCCAAATTTATTCATAGTAGAAGCAAGAGATTTCACCTTAGTTTGCTGATCTTTTTTGCTACTTCTAGTTTCTACCCCCTTAGTGTTGATCTTCTTTTCAACCCTTTTTCTTTGGTTTAGTTTATGCTTTGAGTTTGCTCCATTATCTTTCACAACTTCTAGAAGAGGAAGTTCATCCAAAGGAAAGTCATTATCAGCCTTATATAACACCTAGATCTCTGTGGACTGAGAAAAAAGAAGATCTCCCTCCTTTGATTTATTTCCATCTTCAGGCAAGAATTCACCTTCCTCTAACACAATTTTGTCATATAAATCTCTCCATCGATCTTCTATCCTTTGATAGACAATAATTTGTTTTGATAGATCTGTCAGATCCTCTATTCTTTGTTTAGGTTTTATGATCTCTGATTGCAGACCATGTCCTTCTTTTTGAGAGTTTACTTTTTCAAAATAAATCTCTTTATCCTCCTCAGCATATAAAGCATTAGAATCTTCAAAAGAAGGCTCTTTATCCACCTCAGCATGTGGAACTTTATAATCTTTATTATTCTTTTGTTCTTGGTGATAATATTCTTTAGGTTTCCATATTTTCTTTTGCTGAACCTTGGTTTTTTTCCAATCCAAAACACTTTTAGGATGATTTTTACTTTTGGAGGGACAATTTTTAACTAGATGCCTCTGTTTCTTACAAGCATAGCAAGAGTTGGGAAAATCTTCAAAAAAAAAATCTTGAGTTTTCTTATCGAGCTTGGATATTAATTCAACCTTTTTTGGGAGATGATTCAAATATGCCACTTTAACATAAAGTCTAGCACTTTGAAGTTTGGTTCTAGAAGCCATAGCATTATCCAATGCCACAAGTTCACCAAAAGAACTGGCAATTCCTTTAAAAATGTCCTCATGCCAAAATTCTAAAGGGAGACTAGGAAGTCTAGCCCAAATGGGAGTGGTTAAGAAAAAAGAATCTGATAGATCCATGTTTAGCTCCCATTTTTTTATAGTGAGAGAGCATTTACCAAAACACCATGGTCCTCCACTAAGAACCATATTCATATCTTCCTTACAGTTGAAGATAAATGAGAAGAAACCATTCGACATTGGTGTAATATCTACCTCTCCTCGAATAATCCAATTCCTTTTAACCATTTTTCTAAGAGATTCAAGATCTGGTCTTGCTCTTAAAAATTTTCCCACTAGGGTAAATTCCATGGAAGACACAGAAAAATCAACTAAAGGATCTGGGATAAAAACTTGAAACTCACCTTTCTCCCAGCAAGACTTAGTAGTCACTGGTGGGAAAAGAGATTTTCTAGTAGGTTTCTTGCCAAACAAAGATGACCAAGTCCTTCATTCTGAGATCCCTACCTACATTCCTTCTGAGGACTTTTCCTTGTTAGAATAAACATTATCTTTCTCCTTCTCAAGATCCTGCCCCACCACATGATACAATGGGGGACCACAGACCCCCAAAAAAGGATCATAAACGAATGAATACTTTCCATTATCCACATCAGCCAAAGATTATAACCCAACATTCTTTTCAACAACCCCTACAGTTCTTCGAGGATTTCTACCTCCTACCAAATTCTCGCCAATCAGTTTCTCGCCTGCATGCGAACCAGCTAATTCAAATTCTGAAAGGGTGCTCATATTCAAAAATTGGATTCTTAGTGAAATTATCATGTTATCATTTCCTCTCATGTGATTTATCACATAAAATCACTAGGTGTAAAATCCTAAAGGCTCTGATCTTTTATATTTTATCAAACCTTAATCTGACAACACCCTAATGTCTACTAAATCTATATAGTGCTTTAGTTATTTCATCCTCCATCTAGACTATGCCTACTAGTTTATATTTTATTATTTCATCTTCCCCTATGTATTTTTGTGTGATATGGTACATTGATATCTTAAGAATAATAGGGAAGGTGGATTGTTTTCCATGTACTAGTAGAGAATTTTAAGCCTTAAGGGTTTGATTGTGCCTAGTTTTATCTGCCTATAGTGCATAATTCAATAAGAGATGTTATTCTCTACATTTGTCTTGTTCTAACTTCCTAATGGAATCCACCAAATTTTTATTTATGGATAATATTTTGAAGAGAATTTAATTATGATTTGATGATAATAAGCCCATTCTATAGATTTAAAAGACTAAAAATATGGACCATTGTCACAAATTAAGGAAATGGGATTGCCAAACCTCGTTAATATATTTTCTTCTATAATTTTGATGACATAAATTCATTTTGGATTTTTTTATTTCTATAGCTTCTATCCATCTAGTGCAGTAATTAGTGGTTGTGAGGATAAACTTGTTACCTGCTAAGAGTTTGGTTTTATCACCCCAATAAAATGAAGGCCCTATTGGAAAAAGATGTTACTTCAATGACTGGATACAAAGGCATGGTAGCATTTAATTTTTTTTCCAAATACTTGGTAATCATGAAAATTAATAACATGGTTATGCACATACTTGAATATTGTGCTCCATTAATATTTCATCCTCATAATCTTGTGAGTTGTTGTGTTTCCTTAGGAATGCCTGCTACCTATATTATGATGTAGGTCATTTAGGATATTTTTGGATTATTCATTTTAAATTATTCTTAAATAGATTCCCTTATATCTATTTATGTAGAAGACTCATTTATTTATCATATAATGAGTTGATGTGGGCCTAAGGGTTCATTGTTTCTCTATATTTAGCTCTAGGGGCATGTACCTATGACAAAGTAATAGATGATTTGAATGTACCACTCAAAACTAATTACCTAAATCTAATTAATTTTTTTAGTATTGATCCACAGATTAGTCTTGGTCATCAATTAGATGATTCCCTCACCTCTTACCATCTTGGTTGGTTCAATTTTGGATATATATTTACTTATTCTTTCACCAAATTCATTTTGCCCATGTGTGAACTTAACATTAAGATATGGAATAGTGGCACATGTTTTATTAAATATAAAATAATGCCTAAATTTTTTCACCACTTTTATCAATACATAAATTTGCTTATCTATGATAGAATATTTTAACTCAGCATCCCTTAAATTAGTGCTCATGAAGGCAATGTGATGTTCATTATCATACACCTTTTTTATAAGTATATTATCTATAGTATGTTTCAATTGTAAATAATAAATATAAAATTTCTTACTGAAATATAGATTAATCATAACTAGGGCTTAAGAAATAATAGTCTTAGTGTATTGGATATCTCTATACACTTCTATCATACATTTTATCATAAAATTTACTTTATCATAACATTTAATTATTTTATATTCTTTGAAAATATAGAATTGAATTTTATCACAAAGTTAATCTTACCAAATTAATTCAATTCCTTCTTGCTACTAAGAGGTGTCAACTTGGATATGTCTTAAAACTCATTTGGATCAATAAAGATCCATCGTTAGTGATAACATGGCCTAGTATCTTCCCTTAAGTAACTCCAAATATTATTTTCATCACATTAAGTGACACTCCATGGCCTAATATTGAAATTTATTCCTACATTGATTAGGCCAAATGACGTCCCCTTATATTTAAAAGTTTCCCACTTTGTGATGAAGGTAGTCTTCATCTAATCCTATGCATCTATTAGTACCTAATTATAATTGAATAATCTATCCAAGCACATCATCATTGATCCACTCTACATTTTAATTCCCTAAGCCAGTGAATAGAGGGGGTAATTATCTTTCTCTGATGCTCTATTTAGGTTCTTAAAATTGACATAGAATATGATTTATCTACACTTTTCCTTGATTGGAACCAAATTAGTTACCAAAGTAGAATGCCTAATTGTGAAGATAATTTTGGCCTATAGTATCTTTTGTACTTCCATTTGAATTATAGGTTATATAAATGGATTAACTATCCTTGGCATTTGCCTAAAAGGATTCTACTTTGGTTTTGGTAGGATAATGTGTGTAATGACTCTAGGATCGAAGGCTTTCAGGTTTACATATGTCTAGGATATCACATATTCATATTTTGATAGTAGGTATTTTAAGTTTTGGTTCTCAATTTTAGTGAAACTCAAGCCTATATTCAACTATTGAGGGTGTTGGTCAGTGCCCAAATTTTATTTGAAAAAAGATGATTTAGTTACTCTTGGTAGTTTATTTTATGAGATTGGGTTAAAGATCAAAATCTCACTCCAAGGAGACCATGCCCAAAGGATGGTACTCTTTTAATTTAAAAATTATGTCTTCTCCCAAGTATTCACCACACATGGGTTAGAAATCTTTATCATCTATTATCTAAGATTCAAAAATTTTGTATCTATTCATAAATTACATGATCAATTGGTCATCCTTAAACACCTACAACTTTATACACTATATGGGATGGAGGGGAAATGGAAAAACTCTAATGATAAATTCTACATTTTAGAATCCTAAAGTTGTTCTATATTAGTAGCTAAATCTACTAGTAAGTCGACTATCTAGTTCTACTCCATGGGGATAGATTTGATGTTTTATCCTTTAAATGACTCAATCAAGTCCCAAAATTGATGTTTATACTTATTTAAGTAGGTGAGATTACATTGATACTTGTTCCTAGTCTAATTTACCACCAATTTAGAATCACCAAATATCTATAGCTATTTTATATTGTGCTTGACCACAAAATGGAAGCCACAGATTAAAGCTTTGTACTCTACTCTATTGTTGGTGTAGGGAAACTAGAACCTATAATTAGTAAGTTATTACTTTCCATCTATATTTATTAGGGATATGCCAACACCAAAAATTTATTTTTATTTGGATCCATCAAAATGGACTTTAAAATTCTTATCCATACCTCTCTTTCTTGGTGATGAATGTATAAACTCCTACATGTGAAGACATGAAGTCCACTTTATTCATAGTAGCATTATACTCAGTAATAAAGTATACATTAGTTTTCTACCCACTCTGATATTATTTTCCACTCCTTTTTAGGGAAACCACATGTTAGATAAGATGATGTTGATGTACCCATTTAATGTCTCAAACCAATCACACCTCAATAATAAACCATAATATTATGTAATTTTGACAACCAATATGTCAATGATCTATTGCACATGTGGTTCAAATTCCAACAAAATATGATTGTTTGTTGATTTTACAACAAATGAGATATAATATTTATCTAATTATAGTACCACCATATCTAAATTATCTATATTAAAGCATAATATATTATATATGGTTATTGACATCACATTGGCTGAGGTGCCTGAGTCAATGAGGTAGTTATGCACATTCTTTTTGAACATTTAGATAATTAGTAGAAATGGTGGTACTTTGAGTTTATATTTAAATATAATCATATTTTCCTCTTTAAATTTGGATTTGTATAATGTAAATTGTCTCATGGTTAGGTATTTTATCAATATTTCTATTTTTTTAGTGATCTAAACCATTTCATATAGGTTGATATTGGATTTTATCTTTTTATGTCCTCAACAATGTTGTACGTAGCCTTGTTTTACACTTATATACTCTATAACTTCTCATCTCTCCAAGGGAAAAGTGGATTATTGTTGTCTTGAGAGTATGGAGGACTGGTTTCATTACTATTCAAAAGAATTGATGTAGTAATAGGTTGATTTCTCTTCATATTATAATTGTTCTTATAGAATTATTGTAATACATGGATCTCATCTATATTATATTCTAATTTATTGTCATCCTTTTATGGAAATGGGAGATCATAGGTATCAAATACCATTATTTTATTGTAGTGCCTAGGATCATCTACGGAAGAATGTTCTATTTTATGTATATATCCTTCTTTCCTATCCATCTCCTTATGAAATATCTCAAAAGCTATGCTTGTGATGTGTTATGAAATTGACACTAACTTGGAAGGGTTACTTCCATGATGTTGATATTTGGAGTATTATTAGGTGGATGATATTATGTATTATTTTAACACATATTTAAAGGTATATTATACCCATGGAATCCAAAAATTTGATTTTAATTATGTCCTCTAGTGTTACCCATGTGGTTATGCATGTTCAAGAACTCATTAGTTATTTTTTAGACCATCTTCTGGATTGATTCCAACTAATTTTTGTGGAATATTAATTATTACCTTATGTTATATTAGTATTAACTATTATTAATGATTTATTTGTGATTTTATAGTTAGACCCAGGCACAAAATTATTTAGAAAGCCAAGATGCTAGTTTAGGGGATCAAGGTTTAAAGGCAATTGATTATACCCTTGGTTTTGGATTTGGACCAAATTATTTTCATTTGAATTTAGGATTATATTTAAATCCATAAAAAAGGGACAAGAATGAATCATTCAAAAATTTATATCTGAGGGTTCAATTATTTGTCTACATTGATAGCTTCTACATGAGCCAAAGGTAGTGTATCAATATCGGCAGCTCTGCAAATAAAAACAATAGTCATAGGGTCCTAAGAATTATTATACATCTCAAGGTAAAATTCCTAATTAGGTTTTTAATTATTCTTAATTTTGATATACATCTTCTATAATTTAAAATTAAAGGCTTGAATTAGATCATTTGGATCTCTCATCATGCTTGAAAAATGTTGATAAACAACACTTACACTTGTGATTTAGCCAAATTATGCCAAAAAATGTTTTGAAATTCTTATAAAGAGGTGATTTATCCTTCTGGGACATTAAAAAACTATTCATAGTATACATCTAGTAATGTGAATGGAAATAGTATTCATGGCACATCTTCATGGGTTATATTTAATATCCTTAAATCAAGTTCAAAGACCTTAATATGTTCTTTAGCAGTCCTTCCTCCCAAGGGAGAAAATGAAGGATGATACTTATAAGGGTTTATAGGTACATCATGGATAACCCCAATGATGTTGATGGTAGATCTAGTTATCCAAATTGGATCGTAATCTAGAACTAGGGGTTTAGCCATCAGGAATAATGGAAGATGGGGTTGTCTGAGAATGATTGATCTCAGGGTTGTCTCCCAACTCTTTTATCGAACCTAAATTTTTTATGGATTTCCAAAGGCGGGAATAGAAATTTAATGTCTAATTTAACCTTTTTAATCTTTTGGATGCTTCCAATACAACTTAATTGTTTTCTTTCAAAAAATAGAGGCAAATATTTAGGACCTCCTTCTAACACTAGATTAATTTATTGTTGATGTGGATTTTATGTACACTACATAAATATTTATTGAGGTAGCCTCTAAAAATTTATGATCAAGATTAGTGAAAAATATTCAATCCAAGGAATTAGTTATTTGGTATTGGGTTTTATAAACAACTTATTAGTGGAATAGTGGTGAGTGAGGTAGTTTATTTACCATAGTTGGTTCAACTATGGGTGTATCTAAACTTACTTGAGATGGGTGTATTAGTGATTGTTCTAACCTAAGCTGGGTATGAATTCAAAAGAAAATCAAAAGGAGGAAAAGGTGGGGCATAAAAGGTAGATTATTATAGTCATATAAAATGTAAAAATTGGTGACTTGAGTGTGGTTAAATAAACCCAACCTATATGTCCTTTTTGTTTGCTCTTATGACCCTTGCAGGCATCTTTTCACTGATTCCCAATCATCCATAGCATTCTTGACTTGATCCCAACTGAGCCAGACCCCTTTTTCCACGAATAATCCATTCCCAAGGTCTTATCAATTGAGGACAATATTTATACACAAGGACTATAGCATTGGTGTCACTCCTATCTATTTTTGGTGCTTTTTTCTACATCCATTTTTGGCCCAAATAGTTAGTTTCTTCTGATTCTCCATCCTTCTCCTTGTTAGCCTAATGTGAGTAAATTCAACCCATGACCACTAGATCCCTATAAAATCCCATTCAAAGATCATTTGGAAAGGGTTGGAAAATATCACTTAGTAAGCAAGAATACATGCAAGACTACTCAAGCAATCTTCCCTATTCTCTACATATAGATATTCAATATACTTAAAATCATATCCAAATTCTTACACTAGTCCCTATCTACCTCAAGTAAATAAAATTTATCATTATGCATATTCATACACACTATTTTTCAAATCACATCAAGTGGGAGAACTACATATGTCTTGATTCCTCTTTGGAGTATTGATATGTAGGTAGCATGCCCACACAAGGGGTGTGGATACACATTTAGTGATTATTACACACAATAACCCCCCTCTCTTTCTTTAAATTGGTCAAACAATAATGTATTATAGGGTTTAAAGATAAAATCTACTCTACAAGGTGCTATGTATTATTTTGGATGTGAAAACTTCATATATAGGGTCAAACAGACCTAGCAAACAAAACCCAGAAACTTAGATCCTTAAGACAATAGTAGTAGAGGTGGACTACAACGCTAGTGCCATTCTTGTCCACTTTCAGTGCTCCTATCCAATCATAAAATGAAGTTCATATCTCAATAAAAAATAGTGTCCCAATCTTGCTTAGTGAATCTTAGAGCCAATCTTAGTTGTATCAGCAAGTTTCTAGCTAAGTCTTATTTTCTCCATATTATTAATATTTTTAGAAAGATCAAAATTACAATATAATTTAAACAAGTTATTAGCTTAATTATTTTATATTTATTTACTAATTTTACTACTCAGACCCTTTAACTAAATTAGGAATAATACACAAATATTCCCAAAATTGTTAAATCATTTGGTGAACCTGACTTACTTCATTTGTACATAAAGAAACTAGAAACCCTAGGATAAATTTCCTACTAATTTTTCATATATTTTTCTAATCTTTTACTTTCATATTAAAATAAAAAATACCATTCAATTTTATAAATTTCTAGTAATTTTGAAACAATTTTATTTTAAACCCTAATTTCCCATACTAGGTCCCAGTATTTCCCCAATAATCTTCCAATCATTTTATAAAATTTTAATAGTATATTTAAATTAAAAAACAAATTAAAATTTCAATATTCAATGTAATTCTCAAAAACATTTATTTTTCTAAACCCTGGATGCATATAATAGGTCTTATTAAATCACTATTTTTCTAATAAATTTATGATTTTTTACTTGCATATCTAACTTAGAAATTCACCTTATATTTAAAAATTTCATAGTAGTTTATCAAAATATTTATCTTTCAAACCCTATTTTCATACACTAGGTCCTATTACTCCTTGAGGTATCACCTTATATGTTTGTAATATATGTATCTTTTTTATGCACATTCTAGTTCTTTTTTTATATTATATTTATTTAATATTTTCTACTATTATCCATGTTTTTTTCCATATGCCACCTAAGTTCCTTGCATCTCTTCCTTTGATAAAAAAATTTCAATACTCAATGGCAATCCTCCTGAATTCACCCAAATTCTTGTAACTCAGCTATATAACATGGATAAACAACCAACTTAGGTTCCTATTATAGATTTTAGACATCCAGATTACCAAAATTTCAATGATGATAATTTTGATAAAGAAGAATATGAGAATAAAAATGATGATACAAACATTGATGTTCATGATCCACCACATCAGACTCTTAATCAACTTTCACCAATTGTTAATAATGAACTTATCCTCAACAAATATTTCATCCCATAAAGTTTTCAAGAAAGAATCTAGGATCAGCCTTGAGATATGAATCTTATTTTACAACCTATCATGGAAATCAATAAGGCTAAACAAGTTGAGTCTTCCCAAACCATAAAGCAACCAATTGCAAATGATACTATGGGGGAAACTATGCCTCAACAACCCCATATAGCAACCTAACCTACCTCTATGCCACTAGCTATAACTAGTACATCTTTATCTCCTAATTTGGTATCCCTTATGCAAGAGATAAGATCTCTTTAATCCAAGGTGCTACATATTAAGAAAGGTACGTCTAGACTTACTTAGGCTTTGGATTCTTTTTCTCTATTGCATATACCATTAGAACTTCACATTGCTTCTACACCCTTACCACTTAGTTTTTTTTAACCCAAGCTTACTCTATATGATGGCAAGGGTGATCTAGAGACACATTTTAGATATTTTCATGCAACATGCTTAGACTATGTACCAAATGACTGGCTACTTACCAAACTATTTCCATAGAGCCAAAAGGATTATGCTTTACAATGGTTTTGTAGTTTACAAAATTAGTCAATAAATACATTCAATCCTTTATTCCACATGTTCTTAACTCATTTCATCATTAACATTGGTGATAAGGTTTCATATGCCCAAGTTGCACAATAGAAATAAAGGTGAAATGAGCATCTCATAGATTATTTTATCTGATATAAGATTATTTTTCCTATGATTAATAGCCCCATGGCTGATCAAGAGTTATAATATATTTTCAAATAGAGTCTCTTATCAACTTTACATGAATCCATTATGTTCAAAATATTCTCTTCCTTCACTGAATTATGTCACACACTAAAGGAAAGATAATTCAAACTAATTACAATGGGCAAACTAAATTACATAATTATCTCAAAAATAAAAACAAGAGTAAAAACAAAGTCCTTTACAAAGTCAAGGTCAATGATAAAAGGATTTAGAATCAGGCAATAGTTAATCTGGCTTCTCAACCCCCTTAGCATGTGGTTTTATCAATACCTCCTTTGTGAACGTTTACCAATCTACCAATTTCTCTAGCTAGAGTTTTACTGTAACTATTAGAATGTAACATCATATTTCTCCCTCGTATTTAGGAATTTGAAGCAACAAATATTCTTCCATGGGGATATGATCAACATGCATTTTGTGAGTTTCATAGGGCACTAGGCCATACAGTAAATAGATGCATCATTTTGAGACACAAGATATAGGATTTGATAGATGAAAATCATATTCATCTTAGAACTTTAGTTAAGCCTCCTTAGTCAAGGAAAACATAGGATAAAACTTTGAAAATATTCTCATATCCATTTTCACAACATTCTAAGCAAGAGGTAAGGGACACATCAGGGGTTCATCATGCATATCATACACATCCACCACCAAATACATATAGGGTACCTTATGTTGAGACACATCCTTTGAGTAACATGATAGGTGTATACAATTCTAAAGTTATATTTATACCTTCCATCTCCTTCTTAGAGTAGGAGATCATCGAGGATGATTCAAATTATCATGTACTCTTTATTAGATCTTACATTCATAAGCATCCTATTCATAGTGTTCTCATAGATAATGAATCTAGTGTGAAAATGTGCACTATGACATTATTATAACATTCAAGATATTTAGAGTAGGATATTAACCTGATGGAGATAATTATTAGTGGATTTAGTGGGAACATACAAAGTTCATTGGGTGAGATGGTACTTCTTCTATAGGTTGTTCTAACATATGTGGACACACCATTCACTATAGTTCATAACGTAGGATTTCTCAATATGTTACTTGGTCGACCATGGATGTAGAAACCTAAAGTAGTACCTTATAAAATTCATAGATGGATGAAATTCATTCACACTAATCAGGTTTTTATAGTTGGTGGAGTTCCATATGAGTTACCACTCCCCACTTTAGAACCATCTACTATTCTATAGTCATCAATTTTAGTTTTGCCAACAATTTTAGTTTTTCCACCAATTTTAGTTTTGCCACCAGTTATAATTAATCATCTAGTTCTAATTTAGACATAGTTGAGGTATCCATAACTAATATAGAGAGTTCATACACCTCCATATCTTCAATATTCTATATAGATTATAGCTACAATGTTCACACCTAGGGTAGTATCATTGAGGTATCATGCATCTCCTCACAAAGAACATGTTCAAAGAGATTTTCCTACTACTAAATGGGTCTTTAAGGACCCTATAGTTGCATCTAATTATCAAAATTATATGGGACCCCACACTTGGTTTCTATTTTAGAGATTTTAGAGAATTTATAACACATACAACTTTTAGAGACATAGTCTCAGCATTTCCATCATGCTTCATGATCATTCATGATCCCTTTCCTTGATATAGGACACCATGATAGGTAGTCTCCCATGAGAATCATTAGTTAGTATCATCCCTTCCTAACTCACTTGTACATATTCCTTTTCAATTTATTTTACATAGTCTTCTTGTGATTGATTGTACATAGATTGGCATAACAAAAACACAAAAACATTCAAATATATCAAAACACCAAAAATGTTTTTATTATGTGCATCATCTACGCTTTACATTTCTATGATCATGATAGACATACATTTTATATTATATACTAATTTTTATCAATTTATCTACACTACCATGCTTCACTTCATCTTATTTTAGTGTGTGCAATAACATCTAGCTCTTTGATTTCTTCATTCTACCCATTGAGGGGGCATCTTACTTCTACATTGAAGACATCAATATACATACCCACTACTACCATATTCTACATGACTACACCATCCATGTTCTGTCATTCCTACACCATACATTCTAGTTATCATGTTGATGTACATTTCTTACCAGCTTTAATAGATTGCTTTATTGACACTCACTAGTATATAACACTTGTGTATTTCTTAGCATATACCTAGTATTGTACTAATATGCCTTACATACTTTTATTTATCACTTTGATTATTTATATGTAATTTTATTTATAGTATTTACATACTTTATTTTCTTACTTAGCATAGCTTGACATGATTACATTTCCAAATTCTTGTTTGTCTCCTATATATGCCTTAGGATATTATCCATTGTCCTTTGATTCTATTCATGTGTGTGCCTTTGGACATTTACCAATGTCCCTTACCTATAATCTTTTATGTGATTATGTATTTCATTCCAACCTTGTTTGTCTTAATTGTATGTGTATGTGACATTTGAACATGCCTTGTATTTTTACCTTCCAATTTTAGTGACATGTGCCATATCCCTTACCTACTTGTCCCCTTGGCCACCCTTATAAGATTATTTCTTCTTACCTTGTGTGATTATTTCTTGTTTAATTCTCATTGTTTGTAATTATGTGATCCACATCATGCATTATCTTTCTATTTTAGATGCCATGATGGACATTATGATTAATCCCTCCTTGCCAACTAAAAAATAACAACTAACTAGACTTCCAATAACAATTTAGTAGATTACACATGATATTACATTGTTATATTTATGTAGGAATACCCTTGTTGATCTAACAATCTCTCATTAAACACCATGTTAAATCTTGAGATATCTTATTGATTATCATTATTATACCATTTATCATGGTAGGATAACACACTTGTAGGGATATTTATTTTGAGGTTAGTCATTAGAGGGTCTTCATTCTTACCCTTAGAAGAGGGGAAATAAATAGGTGTTTTGTCACAAAGATAACAACTCCTAATGGTTAAAAAAGTAGCATTCAAAATAGTTACAACAATAACCAGACATCAAACCAATTAAAATAGACCAAGTAGATAGTGAAAATGTTAGAACAATCATGACATTTAGCCTAAGATAATAGCACCAAAATAGGACTATAACACCAATGCCACTACTATCCATTTTTTATGCTCCTATCTAAATAAAAAGAAAATAAAACTTTCCAAAAGTAGGCACAAAAGTAGGTTCAACTACAATTTTGTACAATCATACCAGTTCAGAATCAACCATTTTTAGTATAATTTTTCTTATAGAATTTATATATAGGGGAAACCATGAATGGAATGATGGCTCTCACTTCCAATTTTTGATATAATAGTTGGTATAACTTATAAATCAAAATCCATGTTTCAAACAGTAGTGATTATGGGTAATGTGCATGTCACATTTATTTAATTTTCAATTTGAGTTCAACATTACCCAGGTATTCTTAGTAGTTGTGTGCCTTATTACATCTGTAGGTGGTTGGCATCATTTTGGAGTGGCTTTCATACAAGGCTTACTTCCATATTTTTGAGTGGCTTTCATATAAGGCTAATGCACCAGTTTTGAAGTGTTTTTCATATAATCCTATCTCCATCTTTTAGAGTGGACAAGAATGGCATTATTTCCATCATACATTTATCTATCCACACCAACATTTTTAGATCATAATACATTCATGGGATTTAAGAAGCATCTCACAAAACATAAATTTCATATTGGTATCAGTTCATAGCTTCACTTCATGAGGAAATGATAGAGCCAAAGGACTATGTAGCCTTTTTATTCTTAATCCACCTATTCAGAGGGATTATACACATGGTCCAAACATCGATTAGCACACACATGATCACCTAGATTCACTTAGTAGATGATGATGGAGCCAAAGGGATAACCTTTGCATTCTTGAGCCACTTTTGAGAAATTGAGCACTCATCTTCATTCATGATATTAATCTTAGTAAAAACTTATCTAGCATCACTCAACATCATCCAACATCACTCATCATCACAGTAGGTTTTATATTGGTTGATATACTTAATGAGGTATATTCATTCTTTTTTCTTCATCTATCTCTTACCTAGATTTATACATTCTTATTTTACATATAGTGTATCTATTAATAACTACTCTACTCTTTTTTTTTGTATTGTATATTCAAAATTCACAACATGCTCTCTATATGCACACCCAACATCACACAACTTCATGAGATTCACACTTGTAGGTAAGTTTAGGTACACTTTCTATTTTTCCTTTATCCTAATATTCTACTTTGTTCCATCACTAGAATAAAGGAAGGGAAATGTAGTCATATAAAATACAAAAAATGGTAACTTGAGTGTGGTTAAAGATACCTAACCCATAGGTCCCTCTTGTTTACTCTCATGACCCTCATATGCATCTTTGCACTGATTCTAAATCATATGTAACATTTCAAACTTGATCCAAACTAAGTTAAACCCATTTTTTCATGACTAATCCATCCCCTTAGGTCTTGTCAGCTGAGGAAAATAGTCCCACACTAGGACTATAGTGTTGGTGCCACTGTTATCTAATTTTAATGCTCTTGTCAAAGTCCATTTTTGGCCCTAATGGTTAGTTTATTCTAGTTTCCCATCCTTCTCCTTCTTGTTTTAATGTGAGTACATTCAACCCATGGCCAATAAATCCCTATATAAGTCCATTTAAAGATCATTTGGAAAGGGTTTGAAAATATCACGAAGAAAGCAAGACTACTTAAGTAATCTTCTCTATTCTCTACATACAACCAAACAATATAACTATAAACTTATCTAAATACTTACAGTCCCTAGCCACCTCAATATCATCTAGTTTAGCATTTTGCATCTTCATACTCACTATTACACAAAGCACATCAAGTGGGAGAACTACATGTGGTTTGATCCCTCTTCAAAGTATTGGTATGTAGGTAGCATGCCCACACAAAGGGTGTGGATGCACATTCAGTGAATCTTACACACACTAACCACCCTCTCTTTCTCAAAATTGGTCAAATCACAATGGAGTATAGGGTTTAAAGATAAAATATGCTCTATAGGGTGCTCTACAAACTTCTATCTATTAAAACTTCATAGATAGGGTCACACAGACCTAGTAAACAAAACTTGGAAAGCTTAAATCCTAAGGACAATAGTGGTAGAGGTGGACTACAGCATGGGTGCCACTCCTATCCACTATTATCACTATTATCCAATCATAAAATTAAGTTCATATCATAGTTGTTGATAGTGTTCTAGTCCTACTTAGTGAATCTCAGACCCTATCTCAATTGTATCAACTAGTTTCTAGCTAAGTATTATTTTATCCATCTAATAAATATTTTTAGAAAGGTCAAAATTACAATCTAATTTACACAAATCAATAGCTTAATTATTGCATATTTATTTACTAACTTTACTACTCTCACCCTTTAACTAACTTAGGAATAATACACAAATACTCCCAAAATTGTTAAATCAATTATGAACCACACAAGATGAAACTTTTCAAGAACAATACTTCAACTAGGGGTTATATAAGGAATCCTTGACTAATATTTTTTGTAGGATATCAAATAAAACTAAATATCAAACATAGTTAGGAGTCAAAGGGAAAAAATTAAAGAATAATTAAAAACATGAAGTCAAAGGTTACCATGTTTGCTAGACTAAAGTATCACATCTACAAGGGGGGATTATGATTTTTATGTAAAGGGCATTCATATTAGTGACAACTCAATATGGAAAACTATATATAAAAGAGATAACTAATAAACAACCAAAAGACTAATAAAATAGAATGATTTAACTTCTTACATACCCCACAAGTTGGAGAAGAATCATATTTTTCACATCAAGACTAAAATTGTAAAATTTCTAAAAATTTATTATTAATATGAATAGTCAAATGTATCCTCATTTTATAATAGGAGTAAAAAAGTATAAATAATATTGGAAGGGGAAGGTCTCATCTATCAAGATAAGTCTAAAAATGCATATTTAAAAATAGAATTGTATGTTAATCTAATGAAAATTGTGCATGTATAATGATGATTTCTCAAAATAGAATCTATAATTTAAAATATAATATATACAAGACAATTTAATTATGAACTAATAATTCCATCTTGATCAATACATGTGCACATGCATGCGCGCGCACACACACACACACATAAAGTTCTAATGAAACACTTTATAAAATAAGAAAATTGTGACATATCTGAAGTAAACACCAAAGGATATGAAATTAGAGTTAAAATTAACATTACAACTGAAGTGGACACTATAACTATAGATAATCCTAAATTAGACAATAATTTAGATATGGTTATGGTCACTAGAAGTGGCACATGGGTAGGCTTAGTTTGATTATGCACTAGTGTATACTTGGGAACATGAGCACTTTGAGGTGGGATAGGCATACTACCTTTTGCTAAATTGACTTTCTTGGCTACTTTCATATGTAGGTAAAGTTCATGAATCACTTAGAATTTGACATTTATAGTCTCAAAATCAATTATATCCCTTTTAAATAACTAAGGAAGATTATCCATTAGTTTCTTATGTATTCCCAATGTATCCCTAACCTATGTATGCATTGTCTTAGTCCCTATAATTTTATCCCTAAAAAAATTGACTAGTTTCATAATTTCATCAATATTTTGATATATAGTGCCTTCAATATTAACTCTATAATTATCTAGTTTAGCTCTTAGAATATGCTAAAAAATGGGATTCAGTAGAAACTATACTTGTGGAGTGCATAATTGAATGAATCGTAAGTCAATTAGGATAGATATAGGTTACCTCTCCTAGTTTGATTTTTTTTGAACCAGAGCATTCATCTCTTGATTCCATTCAAGTTCATCATCCCTTTTGTAGTAATATAATTTTTTTCCCAAGCAGATTCATATGTTTTTATTAAATTGAAGTGGACATAAGACTTATTTATTATTTCTTGGATTATACATGCATTTTAACATCAGTATCATTTAATTTTTGTATAACTAAATAATATCTCCCCATTTGGTTTGTGAGGTGGCCTTTTTAGACCTTATTGAACCAATAGTGTCAAATAATTTCTTAGCTTCTACCTATAAATTGTCTATGATATCTTTTGGAGCCTAGATAGTAATCACATAAAGTATCCTATGTATAAGCTGATAATTTAAAAATATATATCTTTCATGACTCCCCCACTAATGTCTACTATAATATAAAGGTCCTCCATATGTCTATCTAAGTCTAAGGGATTCATATTTCTTAATTTAGTCAAAATGAATATATCTTATCTTTATAACATCTTGACCTATTTACCTTTAGAAACCATAGTTTTCCTCTTCACCTTTCTCAAGGTGTTTGTATGTATGTATGTATATATATATATAAATTTACTATGGGTTGATTAGTTATCACCAAATATTTATTAGATGCATGAATGCATGTCCAGTGTAACATGTTTCACTATTTATTATTCTTTTTATATCTATCATATTTGTATTGTATGGGTTAATGAGTGAGCTTGTCTTAGAGGTAACATGGCCTTTGGGGGGGGGATGTACTTGTTGTAAGAAATGAAGAATAACATTCCTCCATATAATAACTTGCCTTGCCCTTAGTATGGCAATTACATACTTAGCCTTGCCTGTTACCTTGTGGAATATGATGGTAGGTAAATCTATCTATGGTGATGAACTAATAGGAATATCTAATTGTGTATTCTACCTTGAAGGGGTAGTCAGGGCATAAAAAATTGATGTGGACACTAATTTTTCAAAATGTACCTATTATCTTCATTGAGGGGACTATGGACTAGTTTCACTATAGAATGAGTAAGTTAATGAAGTACTCAATAGGTTTTGAAAATATTTAGTAACATTAGTATATGCATCCTAATTAATTATAATAGTGATGATAGGGATCATAGTGGTAGGTTGGGCTATGACATGTAAAATGGGGATTGCAACTACCTATGACTAGTTTAAATAGTTTAAAGAATGCAAATAATGTAAAAAATATCCTACATCACTAGTATTTCAAATAATTAAGGTGTAAAAGAATGTGGACTAGAAGGACTTATATCCAAGAGATATTTGTAGGGTATTTATTGTTTTAATTATGATTATAGTGATATGAGGTGGAGATCTTGGAAGGTGTCATTAGGGATGACCCCTATGCTATGATGTGTAGCTATGATTCTACCTCTCCTTCTCCATACCCTCTTTAATCTAGTAGTAGTTTAGTAGCCCCTAAATTACTAATTCCCTAGTTGACTTACTCTAATTCTAATAATTGTTTCCCTCTTAATTAGGTGCTTCTGTTAGTCAGTCATTCATCATCTTCCTCTATCTAATTTGTCTAATTAAATGATTTTATCTCTTCTAGTTTAGATTTTGAAACCCACTCTTAGTCATCACCCATTATTTTTTCTTCCTCCTCACTATCATAAATATGCACATGGTCTGACCCCAAATCACCCTTTATTATCATTTTCCTTACTTTACGAGAAACTTCTTTCTTCTCCTCTACTTCTACCTTTTGAGTCAAAATGGGACGGATATTAGGATTCCTTGTATATGTCTTTATTGGTTTTTACACAATAAGGTATATCCCAATTAAAAGTGGAATGGGAGATGTGGGGACTCTAGTGGTAGTATATAGTGATGGAGATGGAGGAGTGGTAACAATTGGAGTAATTATAGGTGATGGAGACAGTTATTTAGTTGATAGGAGCATCACCAATGATGTTGTAAGTGTAATGGTAGGTGATGATGGTGGATACCCATGGGAATGGGGCATTACTATTAATGTAGATAAAGGAATAAAATCAACATGTACTTGAGATTAAAAAAAGGAATAATTAATTGGTATGAAATGGTTACTGGGGTCAAAGTAATTATGGATAAGAGTCTAATATATGTGCTAGGACTTAAAATTATTTACTCCTTAGCTATGCATTGAGGTTCCACCTTGATGTTTTATGGAGAATTAAAAATAGTTATTTTATGTGGGAGCATGGAGGTGTTGAATTTAATTCTTAAATATAAGCTTACCCTAATAGGGCTAGCTTATTCCTACATTTATTATTATGCCTAAGGAAGGGGTCTATGGATAGGTTTGGAAATCCATTTCTACTTTTCAATCATCTCAGAATCATACTTAATTATGGTAGGATCATACTATATCCTTTTTTTAGTCTTATACATTATTTTCTCCACTTAAGAATAATATTTAACATTGATAAATATGTTGTCATGGTCATAATATTGATTCCCATACTTAATCATTGATTTTATTTCTTATTTTCTAAGATTCTCTCTTACATTCTTTCTTGGGTCTCAATATCTAAAAGGTGCCAATTTGAAACCATAATGTGCTCTAATATTTCCAACCTCTTGAAGTTTATCCCACCTTAGATATTATATCATTCTAATTATAAGAAGATTTGTATGGATTTTTTATTCCTTAGACTTTCTCAAGTTAGCATCAACATTGTCAATTGGTTGGGCATCAATATCTTATTCAACTACTTTATCAAGTATAATCCTGGTAAATATAAACGATGTGCATTTTGCCTTAAATTATAATTAATTTTCACTTGGGTTATAATCAATAGTTTCACATCTTCTAAATAGTTTTCTTGATAGGGTTAGATAACTTAGGAATATTATTCCCATAAATTTCTTAATAAATGATGGGATAAATATTCTCTATCAGCCTCTTCATGATCTTCCTAAACATATTTACATTTATAACATTTATTTCATAATATATCCTATTTTTATGGTATTTAGGAGATGGTCACTAGGGCTACCCATAATATGAATACATAGTTCCACTCACCACGTCCACCACATAGGAAATCATGTAAAAATTGTTATCTAGGGAACTTTCATGATTTGTGAATTTCATATTTAGATTGGAACTAATGATCTCCCCTAATTAAATGATTTTGTTTGAAGTTAAAATAATATCTATATAAGGACCCATACATCATTGACATAAGTGATGGTAAAAAAAACCATAAATCCTATTTAGAAGAGACATGGTGATTCTCACTTCTAGCCTAAAGACCAAAATGTAAATATATGAGGTAATGGCCTAAACCACAAATTTGGTTGGGTTATTTTCCAACTTTTATAGTTTCATACTAACATTATTATTATAAATCCATGTATTCACCATGTCTTTCTTATATGACATATTTAGAAAGGGGAAATTTTAATACCTCTCAAAGGAATTACCACTAATGTAAGCAATTGGTGTCTTATCAATTCTGAAGTGTAATATTTATATTAACTTTATCATTCATGAATAAATCATATAGAAGGTCAATACAAGGCATTATCTCTGGCTTAGCTACTATGTTGTGAAGGCTAACTACTTTGATGTATAGGAGGTCATATTTCTATCTACATGTGAAAATATATATTTTGTCCTCATTATTTTATGTTTCAACTCCATTGACCTATCCCAAACAATAGAGTAGTGTTCGATCTCATGGTTTAATGACATAGAATCAAATGCTTTTTTTTGTATTCAAATGGACCTAAAGTTAAATATGTATAGGGGATTGGGATGAAAAATGAGGATGCCATTGATGATGTCTAGAAAAAATTTATTTTATGAAAATATTGTAAATCTATGGTTGTAATGGATTTTTAGATTCATAGTTTTCACTTAATCTAAAAATTTGCAATAACATTGATAGCTTAGAGCCAATGCAATTAGACTATAAATGGTAATTCAAAATATATTGCTTTGGTTGAAATTGGATGTGAAAATTTAATTAATTAAGTGTTTAGTTCATGTAATTTAAATGAAGTAATTTAATTCTCTACTTTTATTGTTTATTCTTTTAATTTGAATCTTATAACATTGATTTGCCTAGTTTTTACTACCATGTGGATTTTCTACATTCTTATGGATGTTTAGTCATATTAGTATGATAAATTTATTTTTTACATTTTATATTTATTGATTTTGATGTATTTGTTTCTTTTTTACATGGATCCAAAGGACATCTATCTATTTTTCACTATTCTACTCCTAGCCGAGCTATAACTTAGTGTGATTTATTTCTTTATCAATGGGATAACATGATGATGACACTTGGTGAGATCCCAATGATCCACTTGCTTGGGATTATTCATAAAAATTTATATGTTGATGTTACCACTAGACTAATAGGATGATGACATGTGGTGAGATCTTGATGATCTTCTTACTTGGGATTGTTCATACAATAGTCCATAACAACATTACTTTTAGGATACCAAGATGATCAATCCATACAAATAACCATATTGAATTCACTACCGATATATTGGGATGATGACACATGTATGGATATCTATATTTTATTTTCTTGAGTGACTCTATACAAAATATTACACTAACATCATTGCCAGACAATTTGCATTTTTTACTTAGGTTTTTAGCTAGCAAATTGATGTCACATAACCATAGAAAATGAGCTCTATTATGGCATAGAAGACACCTAATAATTTAATGCCCTACTTAAGACATAACATAGACAAAGACCTAAATAAAATAAAAACATGTCAACTCAATTAAACATTAAATAATTAATTAAATTGAACATAAGCATAAGTTAAAATTCAAGGAAAAATGTAAATTCTTTAGCATAGCTTATACACAAATTTAATTCCTATATAAATTTAAGATTTTTTGTAAACATTTAAATCAAATTAATTAATTTAATTATTAAAAAATTAGAGATCAAGAGAGGAAAACAAACTCATTTTAGGGTTGGATTAAGTTTACTAAAGTTTTTGCTTTCAAACTTTATGTCATAGACTTTTGGTCCAAAAGGTCCCAATTAATAATATACAATCAATGGGTCCATATTTCAATTTTTGAAAAAGGAGGGTGTGTGCTAGGTCACATTAGGATAGTTTCTCGTCAATTTTGATAATGAAATGTGCTATAAATTGATATGTAAATGGGTTGAATGCCTTAATTTATTAGAGGGGAAGGTCATAAACCCATCACAAAGCATATTATTTTAGGCTTATTTATAATAGTTTTGTTAATAGTTATTTTATTATATGTGTAATCCAAGCATGTTGTGTGGATTTATATAAGGTTTTATCTTGGTTCACATTTGCATTAATGTAGTGGAAGCTTAGTAGCTATAAAACTTGCTAGTAGAGGATACCTTATAATCATACGAGATAATAGATTATGAATCAAGGAATATGTATCCATTAAATTCATAAATTTATATGTACCTTGATTTAACTACAAAACCTTAGTATGAAAATATGTAACATTATACTTAAGGTAACTTGAAATAAGTGAGGTTGGTGATGTAATATGCATAGTCATCATATGAAGGGTAAATGGTACCTATGTATTAATAGGTATGGAAATATTTTGGAATCATTTTATTTCTGAAACAATTTTTTTGGATGTCACATATGTTAATAGAGGTATATATGTATGAATATTACCAAAATTTGAGGTCTAGAACCTAGAAGTGGAAGTACTAGATCAAAAGGATTTCTTGACAATAGTAAAGGGTCCTTGTTTTTATGCTTGAGATGTAGTAATAATAGATTGGTGTGTGACATTATATGATAGTATCAATTATTGTATTATACACATGTTTTAGGGATATTTATGGATTCCTTAATTAAAATTTAACAAGGTTTTAATTTGGTTAGTATTTACCCCTTTAAGTTCATTGGGATCAATTATATTTATGACTTCATAATTATAATTATTATCACATTAAAATGGAGGCATGTCAAGATAATAATTATTTTTGACATATTCATGAATAATTTAAACATCACAACAATAATAAACATTCATTGTATCCATTTTGGATGATTTAGAAAGAATCTGGTTATGTTCTATATTGGCCCCACTTAATCTAGCACTACATTGTATAAAGACAAGGGGAATAACCTTCTTGGATTGTGATGATCCCCAGTATTTGTCTCATCTCATGTCAAAGCCTTTCCTACTTTATTCATTTTATGTTATATTTTTGGTTTCAAAATACTCATAAATATATATATATATATATATATATATAGATACATACATACATACATATATACACACACACACACACACACACACACACATATATATATATATATACATATATATATATATATATATATATATATGTATATATAAATATACACACACACACACACAGATATATATATATATATATATATATATATATATATATATATATATATATATATATATATATATATATATATGCAAAGTAAATATTACGTTTAAATATGTTATTTATAAGTTTTAAAAGGTATTACAATGGTTTCATAATGGTTTATTTTTCATGGATAATTTGAATGGGAAAATATGAGTTATTATGTTCAAATAAATTTTAACCATAATTTTAGACATAGACGTAGTCATTTGTTGACTAGATGCTGGGACATGGAGTGCTTAAAGCAATAAGGGATAACCTATAGAAATTTTTTGAGTTCACTTGTAACAATAGGTTAAGTGCACATGAAATAATTATTTGATATGAAAATTTTATATATCATAATAGAATTACTATTTTTCAACTCTAACCATGTTAAACTCATTCAACAAAATCCAAAAACATGAAACATGATGATAATTTGTTATAACTATATGGTAGAAAAATTAGTTCATCTTTTTTATTTATAGATTGTACATACATATGATTTTAACCATCTCAATACCTTCTTGTCTTCTTATTTTTTCATCACATAAAATCCTATAATTATAACTATTATGAATGGACTTAGATAATAAACACCTCTTCTCTCTATATAATGGAATATTTGTAGGTGATTAAAAGTTCAAATAAATATTAACATAACCATATTTACTGAAGAATCTATTTCAATGTTTTGAAATTTCTTGTAAAAAACATTAAATTGCTACAGACTTTGATCAATACAAGTGAATTGATTTGAGAAAAATAATTTTTAATCAAGGAAGCAATCCAAATAAAAATTCAAACTAATTAAGGACTAATTTTGATGATTTGATATGAATATCGCATACATTAAGTATATGTTTTCTATTAAATTTGTGTGTTTACATTTCCATCTATGTGTTTATGTCTCTTAATTCTTATAAATTGATCTTATTTTAAGTAAATGATCTTATATATGGTTTATTGATTACATTTAGTTAAAATATAATAATCTTCCAAAATAGTCTTGATTTCATTTATTTATATTTATCTTCATGAAAGATTGCTTAAATCATGTTATTTAAAACTCTACAAAGTGTGTTTCCTATACACAACCATTAGTATCTTAACCTTCCAAAGATCCTAGTGTGCACACATCGTGATGAGACATTACCAAAATATATGAAACCTAGGTTGATAATTTAATGAATAATTATTATTAATAACCTAATTGTCTTCCCATATGGAGTACACTTTATCAAGTTGTATATAGTGATTAGATTATGTCAAGTTTAATAGGGGAATTCAGTATGCCAATAGTTTTAGTGACATTATTGGGGGAGGTGTCAATCATTAGAGTTTATGAGGGTTGAAATAAATTTAATGCCTTCATATAAGTAAATTTATTTTTTTTTTAATTAAATAATATTTATTTCATATAAGTAAAATTCATGTTTTCTATAAGTAAAAAAATCTACTTTCTAAGAATAATTTGCCTGATTTCTAGAAGTAGCATTTCCACCTTATAGAATAAAATTTCTTATTTTATAGCACAACATTTATTTAACTAATGATTTAATTAACTTATTTATAAAATCTAATTTAATTTCTTGAAAATTAGTGTAGGTAAACATAAAAAATATCCCACTTAAACTAACCCTATGTAGAGAAATAAACACAAAAAGAAGATGGAAGTGTTTGTATGTAGCATGAAAGAAGTTACTTGGGAAGAATTTTACATATTAAGTTGACCTTATAGTTAGAATAATAAGTAGTGGTATTTATATATAGAATTAAATATATCACTTGTATCAACATCATCTATAGAAATAAATTTATCACCTTCAACAACATAAACATCACCTGTAGCAATAAATAACTTTATTATAACAACAAAGATATCACTTACAACAATTAGATAATTTTTTTAGTTGATTCACACCATATATTAGAGGTGTAAAAATTATAACTACAAAAGTTTTTAATAATTTGGTAAAATAATATGAGAATAAATAAAAAGAGGATCCTTATACCCCTTAGAAAGACATCCTTGCACAATTTCAAAAAGTGTGTATTATGACACCCAACACTCCAGGATTAGGTATTAATCTCCATCCACCCTCACATAAACTCTTATCCAAAATATAATTTAAATCCCTTATAACCATAAATAATACTATAGAATATAGTGAAACCTCTAACTCAACCACACAAGATGTATTTATTAAACTTATTAAATAATTCATATAAAGTCCCACTCTATCACCCTTAGTCAAAATACTTTACTCTCATTTTTATAAACTTATAATAATTGTTCATTATGTATTGTGGGTAAAATTTGATAAAGGATTTGAAAATTGGATGTAAAAACTCTTTGGTATACAATTATCCTAACACATCATGGGAGACTATCATGCATATGCCTTTAATACGACAACCATTGAGTTTCATATCAATAATCTTAACTGATATACACCCATGAAAAACATCCCTCTTTGCTTTATGCACTTTCATAGGAACAACTAGGAAGATAATAATATATTCCTCTTTGATTTTGATTTCCTATGTCATAGTTATGACTAAAATAGGGATGCTAAAAAATTGAAGTTATTTCCAACCACTCTCAAGGATGTATAGCTTAGGTAATTTATGACAATGGGAAGAATGTAATATCTATTTTGAATGAATTAATGATAAATCCCTTATTAGGTATCCTGATTACTAAAAATTAATGGAATATAAAAGCAAATACATATTCCATATGTCATAATATTAATATGATCCATTATAAAATTATTTGGAAAGGTTCATGTTCAGCCTAAAAAAATCCAAGAAAACCACTATGGAAAAATAATCTATCAAGATTATAAATCTAAAAGGAATCAAGGAAGAATTCCTTGAATCATTAGATATAATGAGTAGTTGATATGCCTCATTATTTAAATTTTATGATATAGGTCTCTTATGAAAAGATTAATCAAGCTAAATGATGAATAAAACTTATAATAACTAAAACTTTGTCACTTTCAACATATAAACACACCAATGGAATATCATGTATAGAAGTCAATAATTCTATAAAATCCATGAATCAAGACATCATCATACATTTAGATACATTTTTTAATACATTAAACATGTGGAGAAAGAAAGAAGAGATGGAACAAGCCTTGAATGTATACTATCTAGACTATCACAAGAGGAAAAATTATTGTAAATGTCATGTTACCAATGTTAAAGTAGATAACATAACAAAATAAGATCCTAATGAATTGGAGATTCATGAAATTGAAGGAGACGAAGATAATATATTATATGTTTCCCAATGAAAACCATGGACACAAAGATTACATAATTTAGGTATGTCATCTATTTATCCATATTTCAATTCATAATTTTTTTCTTCTCTTAATTAGCATGCATCTACTTTCTTGAATTAACCATCCTAACCACAAAAAAAAATCATAATTGTTAATGTAAAAACCATCAACTTCAAAATAATTGGCATCAATAAAAACCAAGGAAATAAAAAAAATCATACCTATAATGGAATCTACCCTCTAACCAATGGTTATAGCCATGGTGAGGGAATCAACCTTGTCTTAATAAAACATTGCCTATTATATACTTCAACAACTCCCTTGAAACAATAGTTGAAATTAATTGCAATCACTCCCATTCCATCTCCACCTCTACCAACATGCCCATAATTTCATACCCAAACTAATCCTAATCTCAAAAATAATTCTATACAACTGACTTATTATAATGATGTGATAACTTACCCAACTTATTTGGTAGATTTTGATAATCTTAAGATTTATTTAGGAAAGACTCTTCTAAGTAACACTTCATCCATAAGAATAGATATTATCAAGTATATATCCATCACACACCAACTAAAACATAATAATATAGTAACAACATCGAACCTAAACCAAACACATCCACTAAACAAGTAGCACCAACTTTTCCTTTTCTAGAAAGACTCAATCTAAAAAATAAGAACTACAATCAGAGTTTAATTTTGTAGGCCATCTAAAAAATGTGTATCAAAATAAATTTATTCCAATAAATTAAGGATTTTACCAATTATACCAAGTTATTTTTAGAACTTTAACTTAATAAAAATGGTTGGAAATAAAAATATCCAAACAATATCTAAGTGGTTGGACATCTTATGAATATCATGTTGGGAAACATCATCCCAACCAAATAATTTAATCCAGGTAGTCTAGTTGTAGATTCTTACATCAATTCAGCCATAATATAGAATAATCTGATTGATTTAGGAGAAACCATTATTGTCATGACTAAATAAACCATGAAAAAACTAAAACTTATAAGCCTTCAAGAGACACCCACTATTTTATAGATGGTTGACCATTCAACTATAAAACCTTAGCAAGTCATAGAGGACATTTTTATAACATTAGAATCATGGTAATATTCTTATAATTTCTTGGTATTACAACACAAATTTAACTTAGGAAAATACCATGTGATCTTAAGTAGACATTAGTTAGCTATAACTAATGCATTCATTGGATGTAGGTCTAGAAACATGGTCATTTCTAATGAAAATACCACAAATAAATAGGTTTTGTATCCACCTACCCAAATTTCATTATATGGACAAAAATATTCATGGGTAAAAGTGAAGGATGATGTTAATGTTCCATTCAAAACCTTGATCACCATTAAATGTAACCCATTCTTGTAATAACAAGAGAAAGACCCAATCACTTCTAAAACCATACAAAACATGTACATAAAATACTAACATATTGATAACATTATTACATGCACACATTCTCCCATTTCCAATATCTTGAAGAAGGAACCTCAGACATAAAATAGGATATTATGAATTTTCATCATCTCTTACGACATAATTTATTCCTTGGAACTCTTATAGGAAACATTTAATACATGACATACTTACCTAAACAAGTGGATATACTATCAAGAAGACCCCTTAATATCAAAAATAAGTTAGATTCCTAGAAAGAGACCCATTTAGAAACCATGATTAAAAAACATAAAACATCATTTATATGTGACTATTATGATATGTAGGGAGTACACATAGACCTTTGAACTCATCATATATACATCAAGGAAGAGTGAAAACTCATTAGATAACCTCAAATAAGAGTGAACCTTGATGTACATGAAATTATAATAGATGAACTACAAAAACTCATAGATTTAGTCTTCATATACCCAATCTTTGATAGATAATGGGTTTCTCCACTTGTCATTGATCTAAAGTAGAATTGGAAATAGTGTATTTATGTGGAATATAGAGAGCTATACACTACCATAAGGAGATATCATTTTATTCTCCCATTTATTTACCAAGATATTGACACCATTTATATAAAGAATTATTTATTTTTCATAGTTAGATTTAATGAATATAATTAGATCAAAATTTCCCCATAGGACTAAGATAACTCAACATTCACATGTTGTTGGGGTACTTATACGTATTCAATCTTACCATTAGGGATATGAAATGATCTTTTCACCTTTAAAAGGGTGGTTTTGAACATTTTTTCTCATTTATATCATGATTGTGATGAATTATACATGGATGAATTCATGATATATGGGGACACTTACAATGAATCCACTTATAATGAATCCATCACAATATTAGATTAATTTCTCTTATTTTTTTAAGATAATATTGTTTCATTGATTAATGATATGTATTAGATGATCATGCAATAAGTAATTGTATTGGGACACCATATTTTAATCTTAAGAATTGATGTAGACCATGATAGGATATATGTAATTTAAAAAAAATTACCACACCATAAAAATAATGATATATATGAAGATTTCTAGGTCATGTTAGATATTACCTAACTTTATCAAAGACTTTATGAAGGTATCAAATCCATTCTTTATTTTACTAGGAAAAGATGCTTATTTTGAGTGGACTAATGCATGCCAAGAAAACTTTCAAACTTTAAAATATTTCCTTATGATAGAACCTATGTTGAGAGGTTTGGATTTGATGTTACCCTTCCACATTGATATTGATACATCAAACATATCACTTTGGGTAGTCCTTGAGAAATAAATAATAACTAGTCACTAAACTACCTTATAGATTTCACCTAAAATAATCTATAACATGCAAAGTTAAACTACATAATCATAAATAAGGAGTTAAGATAATGCATTTTATAAAAAATTCTACATTACGTTACTAGATATCATAACTTTATACATATTGATCATGCTCCTCGTTAGTACCCAAAATTGCACTGAAACAATTTGGCCCTTGTTAAATAAAAATGTCAAAGTCTATCTCAAGTCAAGTGAAAATGACTATGCCATTATCCCAATTTCTATCTTCAGATATTAATTATAGGTCAATTTCATGTTAAATTGACTAAGTCCTAATTTGGTCTTTGATTGGCATATGTGTCTTTCTCTTAAACTTTTTTGAGAATTTTTGTGAATACTTTGCTTGACAAAAATAGGTATTTGGGATTTTTATCTAGGATAAAAAGTCTGAAGATGTATTTTCATCAAACATTTTTTTCACTACAAAAATTCCAAGGAAATTTAATGTTTTGGCCAAAATGATCACACAAAAGTCTTGATTAAATTGAATTGTTCCAAGAAAAAATGCAAAGGCCTTATTTATTTGAAACATTTCTTCCCACACAAGAAGTCCAAAGGGTTAATTCCTTTGGGCATTTATCTCACTCAAAAAGACCAAAAGAAGTAGATTATGTTAGGATAAGGTAAATTATTTATTTGTTTCAAACTTTTTATCTATATTAAAAACTTTGAAGGGCACTTATCCTTTGGGCATTCTACCTGGATAAAAATCTTGATAAAAGTCATTTACTTTAGAAAAATGTTATGTCCTTATTTGTTTCTAAATTTTTGTCCATGGAAAAAATTTCGAAGGGAACTTGCCATTTGTGCATTTTTCACACACAAAAATATCAATAAAATTCCTTTTTTTTGGTGAAAATGTCAAGTCCAAATTCCTTTGATAAAAGTGCAAAGGTTAATTTCATTAAGCAAATTATTTTGGACAAAATGTCCAAAATAATTATCCCAAAGAAGACAAAAATACAAATGCCAAATTATTTTGGGCATCTTTTCCATGAAAAAGGTCCAATAAAGTTCAAATCTCTTAAGAAAAGTGTGAAGTCAAAATCCTTTAGGGAAATTGTCTCAGACATTTTGTTTGAGATAATTATCTAAAAAAAATCCTTGAAAGGATTATTGTGGAGTAGTAATGGTGAAGATAAATTGTTGTAAAGAGATGTTATGGTCAAAAATGATGAAGATAGGAGTGTCGAAGGTAGGAAAACCAAAGATAATGACCTAGAACAAAAGTCTTGAAGACCAAGTTGATGCAAGATATAAATGACAAAGATAAAAGGCATGATGAGTAAAGTCTAAAATGAAAGGCTTGGAACATAATATTTGACAAGCAAAGCCCTGAAGAAATTTTCTTAAACTACAATTATAATGGTCTCACATACATATTTTGACATGCATACGAACATCAATTTTAATGAATGACTAGTAGTCATTGAGATTAAAATGTCCCAGGACTAGAATAGCTATGACAAGTTTCAAGATCATGGGACATGATTAAAAGTTTGAAAATGTTCTAAAGATCTAGTGATGTGAGTTGACATTTAATAGTTTAACAGGGCCAGAGATCTAGTGAGGCACTACCATGTGTTGTGATGGCACTCAAAATGCTATTTGAAAGGAATAAACAATGTTCAATCTCATGGATTTAAATATGATGATGTATGGTTGAGTAGGAGAAAATATCTAATGGTAAAAGAACATAGTTGAAAATTCAATACATGGTAATAGGCTAAAGATCAAGCACATTCCTAGAGATTGATGATACATGTTCAAGTGTACACAATCTAATTTATGACATGTATTGATTCAAGAATTTTTAATAAAGACTAGAATGAATTAAATACCATCACTTGGAAAGAGATTGTTATCACAATAGGAATGAAAGAGTAGGATGTAGAAGGCCCATAGGCCTAAAAGTAGAATGAACTTAGAACCAAAGATAGATATTAGCTAATGGCACTTGGTCTTTCAGATCAAGATCAATGGTCCATGTTGATCTATGCACATAGATCTAATGGTGTGAGCCATGATGGAATTTTCAAAGGGCTTAGAATGAGTAAAGAAGGTGACATATGCCTAGATTAGAGATAATGAAGTGGCCTATTTAGTTTTAAGTCTTGTAAGTGCCCAATTGAGTCCAATGTCATAGCTAGTGAATTTTTCTATGGATGAACAAGAAGTCTAGCCATATATGGATACATGCAATGTTAAAGAAAAGATATTGGTAAGTAGACATGACATGGTGATGCCACATAGGCATATACATCATATTCAAGGACCTTGTGCAAGTAAATTAGCTAAGCTTTCACCACTAGTACCAAATTGACTTGGAAAATTTGCAAATGAGGCATGGTGACCCTGAGGGTGAAAATAATGCACTTTTCGCATTAAAAAATATGGAGAAACCCCTAGAAGGCTAGGTGTGTAAAATAAAAATTGTATAAATGTGAAATGTGAAAAATATGTTAGAGCTAAGAAAGTAAATATTATTTAAAAGTGACCTAAGTCTTTTGCATTGTTTCATTATTTTGCTTGTCCAAAGTTCCTCCATGAGTGAGAAATTGTAGGCTTACAAATACAAGGTGGACCAATTTAGAGAAGGTCATTCAAATGGCCATGGATATAGAATATTCCTAAGACATAATGGAAAAATTAAGTGGTTTCATCGCATGCATGAGAGGAAGAGGAACTATCCAGAAGGTTCTAGTTGTGTAGGTAAGTGGTCTAGGGCATCCCCAAGTAGTTACACATAATAACAAAGTTTGGTCAGCCTTATACCATGAATATTCTCCTCCTAGATCATGTGAATGGCATCTCCAACCATGAAATAATTTTTTTTTTGCAAATATTCATCATTATTTTTAGAGGTCGTTAGAACATTGATTTTTCTTACAAATGGATGAATATTACATACATGACAAGGGAATATTTAACATCTAGAACATCTTGGTGGACTTGAAAGTTTTTTTTTTAAATTTTTAAATTTGTAGCCTATAGTTATAGATATAAAAATGTATAAATAAAAGTATTACCCTCTTTTTAATAGGTTGGTTGGCCATTGTGTTGGTTATTATTGGTCATTATTTTAGGTGTCCATTTTCCCTAAGTCAAGGTTCTGTAGAATTTTTTTTGGGATCAATTGTTTTGTGTAGATCTTGTCTCCTTTACTAAGGTGGTTGTAGTTATACAACCATTAGAAAGATTTGAGAGAATTTTTATGTCTCCCTTGTAAAAATACCAATCTCACCATGCTAGTACCCAAGGTAGCATATTGAAGTGTTGATGTTTTTAATATTTCTTTTCAAGTTAATGAAAATGGTTGTGGTTATTTGTTGTTTCTTGTAGATGAAGTGTAGCTACATGTTTTTCAAGAATTTTTGATTGGATATTTGGTTTTGTGATCACTATTAGTTGTCATTTTGAGCATATATTTATATTATAAACTCTTTTTGAATTACTTTAGGATAGGTTGTTAAATAACTTTTTAGGGCACCCTAGGTTTATGGATTCAATAGGGAAAAGAATTTGAAAAATTAGTTTCAATGTATGTTATAGTCTCTTAGGGATCATTTGGTGTTTATCATTATCTTGAATTTGAAGTTTTTCTACATCTTTGCTAAGGAATATTGTCATGAAATACTACTAGATACCCTACTATTTAGAAACCACTAGCATACTAGCTTCCTTATTTCTAATCATCTAACTTATCCTACCCTATCCTACCCTAAAAATAATAAAACCTATTGCATATTATAAGTGTTATTTTCCTTGAAAATGCATAAGATCTTGCATATCTAAAATGTATTTATAGTTTGTGTTTTAAATCCTATTGTTGTAATTTTCCATGTGACCCCTATTATTGAATATTTTATAGAATGAAGGTTACAGTCATTTACTCATCGATATTTAGTAGCTTCTATATGAGTTAGAGAATTTGTGAATTTTATGTGACAACCCTTCATAGGTAAAGTGTGTAAACTTGGTTATACCCTAGTGATATTTATTCCTTGTGCCAAAATCCCTATGGAGGTTGAAATGCAGAATCTTTCCATGTGATAGAACTACCCCATAGGTCCTCTCACCTTGGTTCAAGTATAGCCATAAGTACTAGGGAGATGACCATACCATTTGTAGGTGCCTCTTAGTTATTTTTTTGTTTGGTCTGATATTGATGCCAAACCCTTTCCTAACTATAATGACATACTAGTTGGTTCTCCATCATTGATTGCCATTTTCTTTCAAGTGTCCAAGGCTGAGTGTACAAGGTGTACAATTAGGAACCAACACTCTTCTGGTGTTGTTATTGAGGACTAAATCAAAATCCTTGTTACTTATGTGTTATTGAGGAATCTTATAGAGAGCAATAATTATTTCATATTTTTAAATTCTATACCATATTTTCTATGATTTTACTATCTTGGCTATCAATGGCACAACACTCCATTGGGGACATGCTAGGAAGTTTTAAGGTTTGAAAATTTGAATTCTAATGCATTTATTGTAAATAATTGTTAACATTGTATGTTGAAAGTTATTTTTTCCCTTCTGAATATTATTCCAAAAAATCTAGTAATTTTATTTTCTATCTCATTGAGCTTTAGCAAGTTTAATGTTAGTCTATATCACAACAATTTTTAACTATTATATTCTAGAAGTTTGATTCTAGTGGTGACTCCATCTTTATTTTCTAGTTTCAAAGAAGATCAATGCCTAGTTTTAATATCTTTATTAACCTTCAACTGTGAATGTTCTCTTGTTTGTAAAGCTAGAAGGACTAAGATCATCTTTCAAATTTCACCCATCAAAGAAACTTGTCTCTCCTTTAAGTATTCATCCGAGGAGAAGGGGACAAGTTTAGAGGCATGTTAAAGGGAAAAGTTCAACTACTATGGACCATCAAGATCTTGATAATATTAAACATTTTATTGATATCCCAATTATTGAGGACTATCATATCTCTCCTAGCAACACTAAAACCTATAGTCTTGTGTATTACCTAGATCCTTCTCAACTAGTTGAAACCCCTCCCAAGTTTGATCGACTAAGTCCACCTCATTCACCCCTTCATATCCCTTTACCATTTATTCTTAAACCTCCCATTGAGCCAATCATGATGCATAAGGACCAAGATAATAATGAGCATCTTGCATTCCATATTCCTAGATTTAGGCCTTTCAACATTGATGAAATGGTAGTCTATCCTAATGAAGTCCCAAATAAAGAAAATAAATGTCTTCCAATGTTTTAAGGGAATAATGCATTGATTGGTGATCAACACTTGAGGGATTTTCACAATATCATTGAATATTATGAGGCTTAGTATGAAGATGTGAAAATTAAGTCATTTATGCACACATTTAAGGAAGATACTTGTGAGTAGTTAAATTCTATTCTGAGTGGATTCATTTATTCATGGGAAGATATGAAAAATGTTTTTATAATTCAATATGGTGTTAGGATTGACCCAAGATTTATTTTAGCTAAATTTGAAAATATCAAAAATAATCCTAATGAGTGTGTTGAATACTTCAATATAAGGTTTAACAAGACCATGATGTGATTTTTTGAGAACATCAAACCGAAAAACACAACATGCTTGATAAATTATTATGATGCCTTTGATAAGAAGGCTATGTAATACTTAAGGGACAATGATCCCACTAATATATGATTAGCATTAAATATGGACATATAGATTAAGAACAACATAAAGGATATGATAAATCCTATGAACAAGTAGGTTGATGTGAAGATGGTCAATCTAAAAAAAGACACAGTCCACAAAAATTACTAGTTTGGATGAAACTATTAAAACTTTGGCCTTTGTTTTCAAATAAATATCATACAAGTTGTCTAGAGATGATAAGGGGATCCCTAATTTGTCTACCAGTCAGAAAAGGGATACAAATTTTAATCAATCACAAAGAAGGCCTACTTTCCACCATAGAGATAATGATAAAGGGAAGAAGCATGCACATGAAGAAAGGATAGAGATAAACTAGAATAGAGGGATTGGAAAAGAGGTGCCTCATACTCTAAATGCCAAGGTGAATTATGTAGACTTTGATAGTGATATTGATTAGTGTGATATGCACTTCCTTCCATATCCCCCATGTGATACAATTGAAATAATTGATGAAGATGTAGATAAAATTGAGTCTACATCATCTGATGATGAGATCTTGATGTTTAATTGTCAAATCCCATAAAGTGAATTAATCACATCCATTGAATTGTTGAGTGTTATTGTCATGTCCCCTTTTTTAGTCGACATGTGCAGAGTAGATGATTAGCCTATTATGCGACCCTCGTAGGCTAATGAGGTGGATAGAGGGTCTTGATGGAGCTGGGCTTGGTTTTCGTTCGGGCACTTTCGGGCATGAATTAAGGGAGATATTAATATTTGATTGATTTAATCAAATATTAATTATTTGAACTAATTTTAATTAATTATTAATTAATAATTAATTATTAATTAATAATTAATTAATTATTAATTATTAATGATTTGGTCTAATTTGAGGATGCAAATTCTAAATTAAGACTTGGTCTAATTTTAAGACCCTAGTTCTAATTTAAGGAAGTCTAATTTAAGGGAGTTTAATTTTAGCAAGCACACCTTTGGAGGTGTATAAGAATCTCTCATGAGAGAGAGTTTGTATCCATGCTTATTATTGATATTGATTCTTGTTAAGAACATTCTTCTGTGAAGACTGAGCCAAGGGTTCCAGGATTCCAATTGCAGTGAAGAACGTCAACTCTTCATTGTGTGCGATTCAGAGGTTGTGAAAGATCAGCCGATCTATTGCCGAATTGAGAGATAACTTCATACAGAAGTTATCATAGTATTACAGGTATTTGAGAGATAACTTCACTCAGAAGCTATCACAAGGGTTTACAGGTATTTTCTTTATTTTGGGTTTTTGATTCAAGAATTATCCAGATATAGATCTTTTGTGTCAGCCCATAATTCTACAGATCAGGATCAGGCATACAGGTGTGTTCTATCAGCGGCCGTACGACTTCCGTACAGATCTGCGAAAAATCCGTACGCATCTACAGAAAGTTCAGGTACCGACATCGGCGAACAGGAACTTACAGAGACCGACATCGGTCGACTCATCACCAACGTCGGCAAGGGGACTAATACAGGTCGACCGACGACGGCAGTATAACCGACGTCGGCGACTGTGTTTTTTACACAGCAGGCCGAGACGTGCCAGATTCAACCCAATTCACGGAATATTCAGGCTATAAGGCCGAACTTTTGATATTATTTGTATACCTGACAGAGGATCTCAAATTGTAAGCTTATGAGCAAATAAAAAGAAATTATACTGTGATTTATTCATCTATTTGAAGATATTTTGCAGAAATTTAGATAAGCAATTTGGAGCTTTGTTTTTGATATTCGAAGGGATATTACAGTGGTATCAGAGCTAAATCCTGCCATCCTGAGGGTTTATAAATCTTATGCAGCCACAAGGGTTGGGACCACATGGGTATTAAACGCACAGTAAAGCTTTACTTGAAGGTACTCAAGTTCTAGAATAGCCACCGGAAGACATGGGTGATGATATTGGCAGGGCCCGTATTCCTCACCATCCGAGAGACCAAGATGATCCAGAGGTTTTACTTACTCTTAGAGAACTACGAGAAGGGCAAAGGCAGAACAACCAGGTATTACAGCAGTTGGCAGCAGCACTGCCAAGATTGGGTTCTCCGAGGAGACATTCCCCACACCGTGAGGATGTCAGGAGTGTTGCAGGATCACAGCGAGGCCATGGGACTGTTTCTCGTACAGTGAATAGGCCTACTAGGCCTATCTTTGTGAGACAGGAAGCAGAAGAGGTTAGAGCAGGTGAAGAGCATGAGGAGGAATTTATAGACACATTCAGGGCAGCGACTGATGAGTGGGAGTCATTACCACCTGTGGTCAGGGAGATGATTACTTTTGACCGATTCCTCACACAAAGGAAAGAACATTATCGAGGTCGACAGAATGGGAGACCAAGGCCCCAGAACAATGATCTGAAGCAGGCTACGAGTAGGCTCACACTAGCAACATTTGACGGTAGTGGTAAGGTGACAGCACAAGCCTGGGTTAGTAAGCTGGATACATTTCTCACATTGCGACTGATGGGTGAGGAAGATGCTATCAGATATGCGACACTACATCTTGAGGGAGTAGCTCACGATTGGTGGCACCATGGGATGGTGACACTCCATCATGATCAGATCACTTCTTATCAGGAGTTTGTGGACAGGCTGGTGGAGCATTTTGACAGGAGGGATCCAGAGTCCTATTTCCGAGAGTTGGCATAGTTGCGCCAAAGTGGCAGTCTAGAGTCATACATTGGTGACTTCCAAAAGTTATCAGTTATGGTTCCTGACATTTCAGAGAGGCGACTAGTAGTACTCTTCATGGAGGGCTTGACAGAACCATTGAGAGGTTGGATCAAAGGCTTTGATCCTCCTTCATTACAGGAAGCTATGAGGAAGGCACGCAGTATGGAGATGGCAGCCCCATCAAGTAGATCTAACTCCAGAGGTACTTCTTCATCGAGAGACCATAAGCACTCCAACGGGGATACAGAGAGACCGGATTTTAACATAGATAAATCCGGGGTTAAAAATGATTCAAAGGCCAATCCAGCAGCACCACCTTTGGATCGTGAGGCACTTAATGATCTACGCAGGAAGAAGCTTTGCTTCTACTGCAAAGGTCCATATGATATCCATCACGATTGCCCTTTGAGGCCTAAGGGCAAAGCAAATCGTGTGATGTGGGCGTATTATGAGGATGCGGAATCAGAAGATTCCGAACAGCAGGGTAGTTCTGAGGAGGCAGAGGCTTCAGAGCCTAAGGCAGAGGCAGATTTAGAGCTTCATATACAGGAGGCACGCCTATCCAGCATTCAGTCAGATGAGTCATTCAGACTCCGTGGAGTTTTGGTAGGGCAGAAGGTTACCACCCTTCTTGATACAGGAGCTACACATAATTTCATAGATGCCAGATTGGTGGAGGAGCGTGGACTCACTACCGAAGATTTTGAGGGGATTAGAGTTAAGGTCGCCGATGGTCACACTCTTAAGTGTGAGCGCATGATTAGAGATCTCCCATTGCGCTTGAACAACTATGAGTTCAAGGCTAATTATTTTGTAGTGAACATGGGGGACATATAATTAGTCTTGGGTATGAAGTGGCTTCATTCATTTGAGGAAGTTACTCTTCATCTCAAAGATATGGAGGTTCATTTTCAGGTTGATGGGAAAACACATATTCTTAAGGCAATATGGGGTAGCAGCTTCAAGCATATGTTTTTTCATCGGATGGAGATCCCTATACTACATGACATGATAGAGTACGATGATGAGGACACATTGGCACCAACACAGGAGAGATATGAGGACGAGCTTTGTCTTGAGGTGAGTTCAGTTCAAGAGTCAGCACATGTGGTAGAGGCTCAGCTTCCTTTTACAGGGGGGTCACATGTTGATGACGATATGCGTACAGGAGACAGAGGTGATGTGACGCCATTGGATGAGAGTGGTGATGGACAGGGCCTGGAGTTTGTGTTGGTTGACAGCACTGTAGATCGAGACTTCATTTGGGATCCGGGTATTCAGCGATTGGTTGAGGGCAAGCAATTTCAGGAGGGGCGGATTGTCATGTCCCCTTTTTTAGTCGACATGTGCAGAGTAGATGATTAGCCTATTATGCGACCCTCGTAGGCTAATGAGGTGGATAGAGGGTCTTGATGGAGCTGGGCTTGGTTTTCGTTCGGGCACTTTCGGGCATGAATTAAGGGAGATATTAATATTTGATTGATTTAATCAAATATTAATTATTTGAACTAATTTTAATTAATTATTAATTAATAATTAATTATTAATTAATAATTAATTAATTATTAATTATTAATGATTTGGTCTAATTTGAGGATGCAAATTCTAAATTAAGACTTGGTCTAATTTTAAGACCCTAGTTCTAATTTAAGGAAGTCTAATTTAAGGGAGTTTAATTTTAGCAAGCACACCTTTGGAGGTGTATAAGAATCTCTCATGAGAGAGAGTTTGTATCCATGCTTATTATTGATATTGATTCTTGTTAAGAACATTCTTCTGTGAAGACTGAGCCAAGGGTTCCAGGATTCCAATTGCAGTGAAGAACGTCAACTCTTCATTGTGTGCGATTCAGAGGTTGTGAAAGATCAGCCGATCTATTGCCGAATTGAGAGATAACTTCATACAGAAGTTATCATAGTATTACAGGTATTTGAGAGATAACTTCACTCAGAAGCTATCACAAGGGTTTACAGGTATTTTCTTTATTTTGGGTTTTTGATTCAAGAATTATCCAGATATAGATCTTTTGTGTCAGCCCATAATTCTATAGATCAGGATCAGGCATACAGGTGTGTTCTATCAGCGGCCGTACGACTTCCGTACAGATCTGCGAAAAATCCGTACGCATCTACAGAAAGTTCAGGTACCGACATCGGCGAACAGGAACTTACAGAGACCGACATCGGTTGACTCATCACCGACGTCGGCAAGGGGACTAATACAGGTCGACCGACGATGGCAGTATAACCGACGTCGGCGACTGTGTTTTTTACACAGCAGGCCGAGACGTGCCAGATTCAACCCAGTTCGCGGAATATTCAGGCTATAAGGCCGAACTTTTGATATTATTTGTATACCTGACAGAGGATCTCAAATTGTAAGCTTATGAGCAAATAAAAAGAAATTATACTGTGATTTATTCATCTATTTGAAGATATTTTGCAGAAATTCAGATAAGCAATTTGGAGCTTTGTTTTTGATATTCGAAGGGATATTACAATTATTACTATTGATCAATTTTGGAGTTTAATTGAGAAGATAAGTGTCCCAAATTTTGAATTTACTTGTGACACTAATATGGAACAAGCATATGAATTATCCATTCATGATTTTGAATTCTTACACTCTATGATGATTAAGAAATATGTTATGAGAATTCCATTAATTTAAGATACGTAGTTGATAATTTATGCAATAGTTACCCAAGAGGAGTATCACTTGAGAAAAAAATATTAGGTTACTACTCCTCAAAACACTACCCCTACAAATCAAAAGGTACGGGATACTAATAAGGATGCTAGGAAAGTGACAATAGTCCCTAAAGCTTCAAAATTTGTACCTTTTTTCAAAGCTCATAAGCCAAAAGGTGTTCCAACCAAGAATAGAGTACACATATTATCTAGTATCCCTAAGGGTGATAATGAGTCTAAAAAAAATCCACATTTGAAGGCTAATGTTAAAGATTCAAATCCATCTCAACATACTCCACTCCAAACCTTGGGTATTATATTCTAGTTGATGGTGTTGTTACCCTTCTAAAAAATACTCATCTTCTTTACTATAGCATATGTTATATGACCCAAGTGTTGAGTCAAGTGGAAGTCACTATGCCACTTGTTAAATTATTAAGAATACTTGAACATAGGAATATAACATTTGAATACTTGGAATTTGGTGAAAGGTTAGATGTGAACTCATTTAGTTGCCTCAAACACACCTAGAAAGTGATGAAGAATTAGAAGAGGTTATTGAACCTACTTTAGAGGTCTATTTGGGGACAACTTTAGTAGAAAGTTAGATGAATGTGGATCCATTTTATACAACCCTATTGATCAATGGTGTAATTATTCATAATTACATGTTTGATTTTGGTGATTATTATAATGTGATTCCCTTTGGTGTCCTAAATGAGCTCAGGGTGAATATTACATTAGCCTTTGGTTGGGGACCACTTTAGTAGAAAGTTAGTTGAATGTGGATCCATTTTATACAACCCTATTGATCAATGGTCTAATTATTCATAATTACATGTTTGATTTTGGTGATTATTATAATGTGATTCCCTTTGGTGTCCTAAATGAGCTCAGGGTGAATATTACATTAGCCTTTGGCAAGTTTTATACCATGGATTTGTGATAAGTTCCATTTGTTGGACAAGTCAAGGGATTAGTTGTAAAGTTGGTAGTTCTTCCTTGTAAGTATATGAATATAGATATGGTAGTTGTATACTACCTGCCTAAGTGGGTGATGTTAACATCATGAAAATGGGTTGCTAGCATGGGTGAAAGTGTGCATATGGACCTTTCCTACACCACCATTCCATTGGAGGGCAAGATGGTCAAGATCTATAAAGAGCTAAAGATGCTACATGTAATTGAAGATCTAAAATGTGATTTTCATGAAGTGTTATACATATATGTTTATCTTGGTAACTTTGTTATAAATTTTGATTATAGTGAATTGCCTACTATTCTTGATGTTGAACCTGACAAAAAAATGCAGTCTAGAAGATGTGCTTTGATGGGGATTGTTCCAATCTTGGAAATGAATATGGGGTTGTTCTATATGCCCTTAATGGTAAATTTTTTATGTTTTATTTGTATTTGTCCTTTGATTGCGTGAATAATAATATTGAGTATGAGGCACTCTTTCTTAGTTAAATATTTCCCATGAATATGGAATTAAAAGTTTGATTGTCAAGGGTGATTATAAGTTAGTGGTTAATCAAGTCCATAATGATTATACCATTAAGAATAAAAGGTTGAAATAATATCAGAATTTTGTTTGGTATTTTCTTGATTTTTTTTATGTGTTCAATTTGTGTTATCATGATAGAAGTTTCAACCAATAAGATAACAAACTTGTAGGGCTAGGTGCTTAATTTGATATTGCAAATATGAGCTCTCATTATCAATATCAAGTTTAAGTGCTTGTTAAGCCTTTAATCCTAGATAATGTTCATCATTGGAAGGTGTTTGAAGATGATGATTATATCATAAGGTTTATAAATTGTGAATCTAAATTCCATGATCAGCTCATATACTTGAAATCTATGGTTTAGGTTTGTGATGGAAAGTAAACCTTGTTTGGGAAGGATGTTATCCATCTGAAGAAAAACATGATCCCAAGGGGATTGGTAATTTTAGAAGTGTATTTTTATGGAGCTGATAGACTCAAATCAAGAGATTCATTTCTCTCAAAAGACATGATTTAGTGTGATTTGGGTTCTCATGAGAATCTAAGGAAGGTTTGGTTGGGTACTCACCTGAGTAAAACTAAGAAACAAGCTTACATGTAGTTGGTAAGGAAGTACTAGGATTGTCTAACATGGTCTTATTTTGAGTTGAAATCATATAGAGAAGACTTTTTTTAGCATGTCATCCCATTATAACCTGATAGTAATCCTTTTAATAAAAAATATAGACCTATTAACCCCATCTTGGCCCTAAGATACAAGATGAGTTAGAGAAGCTAAGGGATGGGGGTATCATTCAACATATTAGGTACTCATCATGGGTTGCAAATTTAATCCCTATAAAAAATAAAAATGATGACATCTACCTATGTGTGGATTTCCAAAATTTGAACAATGCTTATTTACAAAATAATTATCCCCTACCCAATATGGAGAACCTTCTAAAATGTATTACTCAATTAGAGATGTTTTCCACATTAGATATCTTCTTTGGTTATAACCAGGTTGTGGTGAAAAAATTTGAGAGGTCCAAGATTGTGTTCACTATGCCTTGGAGTACATATGTATATATGAGGATGCCTTTCAGGTTGATGAATCATGGTGAAATGTTCTAGTGAGCTATGGAAATCACTTTTGTAGGGATAATTAATGAGTTTATTGTTGTGTATAAGGATGACATTATTGTGTACTCCAAGATTAGATAAGAGCATTTAGAGCATCTAAAAAAGGTGTTGATCAAATGTAGGGAGGTTGATATTTTAATTAATCTAAGTAAGTGCCACTTCGGTTTATAAAAGGCTAAGTTGTTGAGATATATAGTGCCCAAGGATGGTGTCATGATTGACCCTTGAGAGGGTATAAACCATTGACAATGTGCTTATCATATAGTCTAAGAAAGGAATTTAGTTTTTCTTTAGATAAATTAACTTTGTAAGGAGGTTTGTGTCTAATTTTATAGATATCACTTTGCTTATTAATTCCATGCTGAAGAAAGACCAAACCATCAAGTGGGAGGATAAGGCAATGAAAGCATTTAGTGACATTAAAGGAAATTTAATGTTTACTCCTATCTTAGCTAGCCTTGATTACATAAAGACATTCCAAATATTCTCTTTTACATTATATCATATTATTTCTATTTTCTTGTTGTAAAAGAATGAAGATGGTCATGAGCAGCCCATATATTTATTTAAAAAAGTTATGCAAGGCCCTAAATTTAATTATACTATTATGGAAAAACAAGATTTCACTCTTTTAAAAGTTGTGAAGATGTTCAAGACTTATATTATGAGTTCAAAGATTATTGCTTATGCCTCACATACCATGGTGAAGGATATCTTGACTCAGATTAAAGTATCTAGCAAGAGATGTAGGTGGGTTAAAAAGTTACAAGAGTATGAAATGGGTATTCAAACCACCAAGTTAGTAAGAGGGATGGGTCTATCCAAGCTTATGGTTGAGACCAATTTTCAAACCATTGAGTTAAACATTACTATTTTTAATGTTGATGATTTCTTGAGTCAATTTAATGTATCTCCATGGTATAGAGATATTTACTACATCTAAAATCTAAAGTGTCCCTTGACTTGGATAAGTATCAAAGAAGAACTCTCGATATTATTTCCCAAAAATACCTCTTGACTGAGGATAGACTAACATGGAAGAATCCAAATGGGTTTCTCCTAAGAAGCATGCTAGAAGAAAAAACTACTAACCTAATTAAAGACTTTTATAGTGGAGTATGTGGTGTCCATTTTTTGCGTAAGGTTAAAACTTATAAAATTCTAAGAGGTGGTTCTTGGTATCCATCATTATTTAAGGATGTTACTCAGATAGTTAGAAAAGTTTGAGAAATGTCAGTACTTTATTGGGAGGATGAAAGATTTAGGTTCTATTCACTTACAACCTATGATGATTAAAGACCCATTTAGATAATGGGGAGTTGATTTCATTAGAGAAATTTTTGATTCATCAAGCACTGGGCATAGATGGATACTAGTTACAATTGACGACTTTAAGAAGTTGGTTAAAGCGATCCTCACAAAGAAAGCAACACACAACGTGGTTATGGTTTTTTTGCTAAATCATATTATTTATAGATTTGGTGTGTCTATCAAGTTTACTACATACAATGCCATGAGTTTCAAATCCAAACCTTTTGCAGCATTGTGTAAATAATATAGGATTAAGTTGACCTACACTTCTAATTAAAAACCTTGAGGGAATGGGAAATAAAAATCAAGTAATAATAACTTGCTCAAAATAATTAGGCAAACATTGGAAGCAAATAAAAAGAAGTGGGGTGAATATCTGAAGTTTTATTTGTGGGTTGATCAGATCATAACTAAGAGAGATACAGGCAAAATCCCTTTTAAGATTATTTATGGAGCTCAATAATATTTTCTTATGAATTTTTAGTTTCCCACTTATCAGCCCATGTAGTAACTAGAAAATTATGAGAAAATCAAACATTATGAGAGTAGGATGAACCAAATTATTGAGCTTGATGAAATTCTAAGACAAGCTAATGAAAGGCACCTCAAGTTCAAGATAAAGCTAAAGAAGATATTTGATAGGAAAGTAACTTTCAATACATCCCAACTAGGTGATTTGGTTTTACTTTGGGACAACAGGCATGAGGAGAAAGGTAAGCATGGCAAGTTTGATGCCTTCTATATGGGTCTATCTTCCATTGAATACCATATTGTGGATCATACTTTATTCTTGAGAGACATGGATGACAAAGCACTGGTAATTAATGGTAGACATTTAAAATACTTCTTTAATTGACTCTGTACCCTATGTGCGTTAGTATATAGTGTATAGTTTATATTTTATTATTTTTTAACTTTGTTGCTACTCTAATTTTGGCCTTGTTTGTATAGTTTCCTTTTGTGTTTATATCTTGTGTTCATTTTTAGATCATCTTGATCTATTTTTGTCAAGTCTACCATGTTTTGTTTAACCTTCGTGAATTTTTGCTAAAAATTATTGTCTTGACTATGTCACCTAATAAATGGCACCTAATATTACGTTTTGGGTTTATTTGCACACTCATAGGGGGTATGCATCCTTGGGTGAGAGCTAGTGTTAGTGACCAAAATTCCATTTAAGAAATTATGTCCTTGTCAAATAAAAATGCCTAGGTCTATCTTGAGTTAAGTGAAAATGACTATCCTTATCCCAATTTATATGTTCAGATACACATTATAGGTTAAGTTTATGTTAAATTGACTAAATCATAATTTTGTCTTTGATTAGAATATGTATCTTTCCCTTGTAATTTTTTTGGAATTTTTCATGAACACTTTTCTTGACAAAAATAGGTCTTCAGGGTTTTTGTCTTAGACAAAAAGTCTAAAGACTTATTTCCATTAGACATTTTGTCCACTATAAATTTTTTAAGGAAATTCAATGTCTTGGTGAAAATGTTCACACAAAAATCTTGATGAAAATGCATCATTTAAATAAAAAATGCAAAGGCCCTATTTATTTCAGACATTTTTACGCATGTAAATATTACAAAGGGTTAATTCCTTCAAGTATTTTTCCTATGTAAAAAGTCTTAAAATTTTGCATTATGTTGAGAAAAGGTAAAGTCCTTATTTATTTCAATTTTTTGTCCACACAAAAAAGTCCAAAGGGAACTTTCCCTTTGATCATTTTTACTACACAAAAATCCCAATAAAATCTATTTCCATTGGTAAAATGTTAAGTCCTTATTTGTTTCAAAAATTTTGTGCATGGTAAAAATTCCTAATGGAACTTGACCTTCCGGAATTTTACTTACACAAAAATATTAAAAAATGTCCTTTGTTTTGGTGAAAATGTCAAGTCCAAATTATTTCAGTAAAAGTACAAAGGTCAATTTCTTTAAGGAAATTGTTTCATATAAAATGTCTAAAAAAATTGTCTCAATGAAGACAAAAATCTGAAGGCCAAATTTTTTTAGGCATCTTGCCTAGACAAAATGTTTGATAAAGTTAAAATCTCTCAAGTAAAGTATGAAGTCAAAATCCTTTAGGAAAATTGTCTTAGACATTTTTTTCAAGATAATTGTACCAATAGAATTCCAAAAAGGATTGTTATGGAGTAGGAATACCAAAGACATATTGTTGTAAATAAATGTCAGAAGATAAAAAATGCCAAAGATAGGAGTGCTGAGGATAGAAAAATTGAGGACAAAGACCTAAAACAAAAGTCCTAAACCCCAAGTTGATGTAAGACAAAAATGGTGAAGATGAAAGGCCCAATGAGTAAAGTCTAGAACAAAAGGCCTAGAGCATAAGATTTGGCAAGCAAAGTTCTAAATAAAATTTACTAAACTACAAGTATGATGGTCTCATAGACATCTTTTGACAAGTGAATATAAGTCAATTTTAAGGCATAGTAAGTAATCATTGATGATTAAATGTCCCAAGAATAGTGTAGGCATGATAAGTATCAATCTCATGGGACATGATAAAAAATTTGATCATGTTTTAAAGATCCAATGATGCAAGTGAACATTTGACAGTTCAATAGGGCTAGAGATCTAGCAAGGTACTACCACATGGTGTGATGGCACTCAAAAGAATATTTTAAAGGATAAATATCATGGATTTTAATTTGATGATGCAAACTTGATCAGGTAAAAATACATAATAGCACAAGAACATAATTAAAAATTTAATACAGGGTCACAGGCTAAAGATCAAGCACATTCCTAGAGATGAATAGTATGCATTCAAGTGTACACAATCTAATATATGACATGTATTGAGTAAATAATTTTCAAAAAAACCTAGAATAAAAAAGAGACCACCATTTAGAAGGAACATATTAGTCTAATAGGACTGATAGAGTAAGATGCAAAATCCCATGGGGCTGTCAAATAGCATAATCTTAGGGCCAAAGATAACTAGCAACTAATGGTACTTCGTATTTAAGATCAAGCTCAATGGTCTACATCAATCCATACATGCCAAGATGGAATTTTCAAAAGGCTCATAACTAGTAAGAAAGGTAACACATGCCTAGATTGTAGCTAATGAAGTAGCCTAGTCAATTTTAAGCCTTAATTATTGCCCAATTAAATATAATGATGTAGCCAATTAAGTTCTCTATGGATGAACAAGAAATACAATTGTATATGGGTAAAATTAATTTTAATTCAAATATATAATTAACCAAATGTTACATGGAAATGACACATAGGCATACACATCATATTCAAGGACCCTATGCAAGGAAATTGGTTGAGCTTTCACCACTAGTAGCAAATTGATTTGGAAAATTTTTAAATAAGACATGGTGACCTCTAGGGTGAAAATAATGCATTTTTGCATTAAAAAACATGGACAAAGCCATAAAAGGCTAGGTGTGCAAAAATAAAAATGCAAAAAGGTAAAATGTGAAAAACAAGTTGGAGCCAAAAAAGTAAAAAGTGACATAAGTCTTTTGTATTGTTTCATTGTTGTGTTTGTCCAAAGTTCCTCCATGAGAGAGAAATTAAAGGCTTTCAAACCAAGGTGGACCACTCTAGAGAAGATCATTCATAGGACCATGGATCTAAAATATTCCCAAGAAATCATGACAAAATTAGGTGGTTTTATGGTATGCATGAGAGGAAGAGGAATTATTAATAAGGTTATATTGGTGTAGGTAAGTGTTCCAGGGGACCCTTAGGTAGTTACATGTAATGACAAAGTTTTTATGGCCCTCTACCATGAATATTCTCCTTCTAGCTCATGTGAAAGGAATCTCCCACCATGAAATCAAAATTTTGTTACAAATATTCATCATTCTTTGTAGAGGTAGTTAGAACATTGATTTTTATTGCAAATGGATGAATATTTTAGGCTCGAAAAGGGAATAATTTCCATATAGAAGCATCTTGGCAAACCTTAAAATTTGTTTTCCAATTTTGCAAGTTATGGCCCATAGTTCTAGATCTGAAAATGTATAAATAGAGGGTTTCTTCTCTATTCAATAAGTTGGTTTGCTATTGTGTTGGTTATTATTGTTCACTATTTTAGGTGTCCATTTTCCTTAAGTCTAGGTTTTTTAGAAATATTTCTTTGATCAATTTTTGTGTGTAGATCTTGTCTCCCTTGCTAAGGTGGTTGTAGCTATACAACCATTAACAAGCTTTGAGAACATGCTTATGTCTCCCTTGTTAAAAGATCAATCTCACCATGCTAGTCCACATGGAATAATTTTGAATTGTTTATGTTTTTAATATTTATTTTCAAATTAGTGAAAATACTTGTGGTTATTTATTGTTTCCTATAGGTGAAGTGTAGTGACATGTTTTACAATAATTATTGATTAGATATTTGGATTTTTTCTCACTATTGGTTATCATTTTGAGTATAGATTTAGATAATAAACTCTTTATTCATTACTTTAGGATAGGTTGTTGACTAACTTTTTTGGGCAGCCTAGGATTATGGATTCAATAGGAAAATAGATTTGAAATATTAGTTTTAGTGTATGTTCTAGTCTCTCAGGGATAATTTGGTATTTACCATTATCTTACATTTGAAGTTTTTCTACATCATTTCCAAAGAATATTGTCATGAAATACTACTAGATACCATATTGTTTGGAAACCACTAGCATGCCACCCTCCTTATTTTTAATCATCTAACTTGTCCTACCCTATCTTACTCTATAAATAATATACCTTGTTACATACTATAATTATTATTTACCTTGTAAATGCATAAGATCTTGCATATATGAAATGTGTTTATAGATTTAGTTTTTAATCCTAGTGCACAGTTTTCCATGTGACCCCTATTGTTGAATATTTTATAAAATGAAGATTGTAGTCATTTCCTCATCTCTCTTTAGTAGCTTGCATATAACTTAGATAATTTATGCATTTCATGTGACAAACACTCAAGGGTGAAGTTTTCAAACCTGGATATTCCCTAGTAATATTTGATCCTTATGACTTAGAGAATCTCTCCATGTGAGAAAGCTACCCCATAGGTCCTATCACCTTGGTTCAAGTAGAGCTAGAAGTAGCAGGGAGCTAACCATATCATTTTTAGGTGATTCTCAATCATTTTTGCATTCGGTATAATCTTGATGATAAACCCTTTCCTAGATACAATGACATACTTGTGGGTTTTCCATCATTATTTCCCATTTTCTTTCAAGTGTGAAAGGTTAAGTGTATGAGGTGTATAACTAGAAAACAACACTCCTATAAAATATTTAACTAAAAAACCTATAGTAATAGGTAGGATAATCAAAAGGTTGTTAATATTACATGAATTTGATAATATCTTTGTGGATAGGCTTTGTAAATATAATGTAGTTACATATGTTCTATCTATATTACATCATGATGAAACTAGTCCACTAGTAGATAATTCTTTTTCTAAGGATCATATATTTTATTAGACTATTAATAATCCTTAGTTTTTAGATATTTGTAACTATTTTGTTGTAGGTTATACTCCTACACATTTTTCACCCAATGAAAAACGTAAATTGGATGCTAAAATCATCCCATATTCTTGGATTTTTGTATACCTATTCCACACTAGACTTGATGTAACCATGAGAACATATGTGATAGAGGATGAAGTTTTTGATATATTTTGATCATGTCATGATGGATCCTATGTTGGTTTCTTTTTATAAAATATGATAGCTTACAAAATCCTTACCAATGATTACTATTGACCTACTCTTCATAGATATGCTATAACATACACTCACCAATTTGATAGATGGCAATGCATGGGGAAACCCAAATTTTTATATGATATTCCACTTTATCCTCATCCATCCTTGAATCCATTTGAAATATGGTGAATTGACTTAATTGGCCTATCAAACCCAAATGCTCAAGTTAAGGAGTATATTTTTGTAGGAACAAACTAGCTCACCAAATAGGTAAAAGTTCAAGATTTAACTTATGCATGGGATAAAAAATTATCATAATTCCTTTATGAGGAAATATTTATAATATATAGAGTTTCATAAGAGATATCATATAATTAAGGTCCATAGTTCATGTCTTATCTAATTACATCCCTTGTAAGAGAGTATGAATTTAGTCATAATAAGTCCACTCCAGATCATCCCCAATCCAATGCCCAAGTATAGGTCAATAATAGGGAGTTGTATAACTTCCTAACCAAGATAATATATATACACTAGTGTGATTGGTCATAATGTCTTTTAGAGGTTGTATGGGCTTATAAGACCACATGGAAGACAACCATGGCATTGACACCCTACGAGTTTTTCTATGGTAAGAAGGTTATTCTTCCTATATATATTTAACTCAAGACTCTAAAGACTACACTATAACTTGGCATGGATTTAAAAAAATCAAAAAATCAAAGGGTCTTATAACTCAAATCTCTTAATGAAATGAGAAGAGATGTTCACATCACATATAAATAACTTAGTATCAAAGGATCAAATGGCATGACAAATTCATTAAAATAAGGAAGTTATATCTAGGTGATTGAGAATTAATTTTTGACTCCAAATATAAGGAAAATAAACATAAACTTTAGACTAGATGATTACGTCCTTATAATATAAAAAGGTGTTTGATAGTAGAGTAGTCAAGCTATACACAATAAATCCATTCGAATTCAGTTTTTTGGTCAATGGACACCTTATCAAGTTACAAAATACACCTCTCTCAAAATAAGATTTCAATCAATACTTCATGAATGAATAGAGGCCTCGTATATATAGGGAATTAATTTTATATTAGATAAACACTCTAAAAAACTATTTCATTCATCATCATAACTTGTTGACATATAAAAAAGTAGTTTTATGGTAATATCAAACCCAATTCTCTAGGTAAGTACACACATGGAATTTTTGGTAAAAAAATATATTTATGGCTGGCCGAAACTACATAAAATTGGCATGAGTGGAAAACTAGGTTAATTTACCACTCAGGAGTAAAAGTAAAAATAAAAATAAAAATATCAAGGTGAAAATCATCTTGTTGACCACTTGGTAGAAAAATAGAAATAAATTTCATCTAATATAATTCACGGCTAACTTTCAATTTATAAAGGTCCACTTTCCATTGTTGCAAGCAAAAATCAAACCTATAGTATCCAAACATGTAGGTAAGCATAGATACTTATAGCATCCAAACCTATATGTAAACATTTGCACATCTAGCATCCAACTATTTATAGATCATATTTTCAGCTAGTTGTAGGCATATTTCTTTATACCTATAACATCTATATGCAACTATTTTTAGACTTGTAGCATCTACAAACAACTCTTTATAAACTTCTAACATTTACATGAGGCATTTTGCAAGTGAAATCTTCATTCCCATAGTATTTATAGTATTTATCATACCATATTATCTCAAAGGTAAAGTGAATACATATTTTTTGATCTTTTCCTAATATATCTTATATATGAAAAAGTTATTACTGGTTCCCAAACTTTACCCACAACCACTACCACCTCTTTCCTTCCTGCAAAGTGGTCACCTAAAATTACAACATTCAAATCTCAATTCCTTATTTTTGGACCACATGATATTGTCCTTGTGGTAATTATATCATTTAATGATAATGTTGACATACAACGAATTCATTAGTTCAAGGGTTGGGAATTCAAATTCAAACTGAACAATTGCACAAAACATTTATCACATCGTTAGTGCAACATAATCTCTATTCAATAATTTCTGGATAAATTCACCAAGGAAATATGTTTTCATAAGCTCTCAACTATCCTACATTTATAAATTTCATTTAATTTAAGTCTCTTAATGGAATATCTTTAACAAATTAACACTATCCATCTCTTGAAAAGAATTATATTGGTCAAACCAATGCAATGGATGATGTACTTATGTTAAGAATTTATAATATATATGTTAATATTATATTTTGTTTTTCTATGTTTATTGATTATTATTATGATCTAACTATTTATGAGTATTCAATTTTTAAAAAATAAAATAAAAAAACCATCTTTCCAAACACAATCATTGCATTCTCTACCACATCATCCAATGCCATGTTCCCCCATTGATTTCACTTAATTTTTCTCACCTCATTTTATGTGTGTACCCTATTTTCCTATGAATTTCACTTGAGGTCAATTAATATTGTAAGTAGGGGGGTCACTTTACACATTTACTCTCCAAGGACATGCCAGAAATGTAGCACATCAACCAGCAAAGGACACATGATTCCCATGATAAAATTACATTGGTATAAGGATGAAAATTAATTATCAATTCATACTCATCCCTTCCAAAAATGACTTTCTAGTTCCTAAGAAAGAATTGTATTTTAAACCAGTGGAATATATGAAGATGATAATAATGAATAACACATGTAATAATGGGAGGAGATATAATGTTCATTTGACCCATAGACTATAAAATAATGTATAATAACCCAAGGATAGTATCCCTTTTTTACACTACATGCTATATGGTTTAAATAGAGAGACTGACACACTAGATTTGAGAATAGTGCAAGATTTTTCCTAAACCCTGAGGAAGGACAAAATAGGTGTTAAGTGACTATAGATAGTCCTACTAGAATAATTTATATCAAAAAAAATTGATCTACTTGTTTTAGGGAGAGAATGGATATAAAGTCACATAATTTAAAAAGTTAGGGTAAATTTTCTTAGGCCAAGAGATAATTATAAATCTAAACTCAAGTCACAAAAAGGTTTTCTCTTTATCCCTTGGATTCAAATGGCCGTATTTATCATTAAATACTTCATAGGGGAAGGTAGGTTATATTTATCATTATTATATACCCATCATTTTAAGTTTTTGAATCATTTAAGACATGGTCATACCATAGATTTTTCCAATTAATTTTTGCACTTTTTGAGATGAATGGCCAAGGAATTTTAGAAATGAAAATCTCCAATAATTTTCCATAATGGTTAATCACATTAATTATGTAGACAATATTATCCTCCATTAGAATTGATGTAAGTTGGGAATACTTTGTATCAATGTCCCATCTTGCATTTTATCCTAATGTTTAGTCTAGATTTGTTGATATGTGTTCTTATAGTTGGTGTTGATGGATTGTTGTTGAAATTGATGTCAAAGTCAAGATAAATGTCCTTAATAGCAGTGTCAAAGTTGAGGCCATGCATGGTGTAATGGTATGTGTAAAAGAAGTATTATTAAAATAAAAAATTTAAAGTCAAAATTTTTTCTCTCTATTGAGAGATAATTTTAAGGCAACCTGGTAATTATTTAAAGGTTGAGGATATGTTGACATGTCAAGGCCAAGTTCAAGATACAAGGTAAGAATACATAGTTTAATAGTCTTTGAGTTTTGTATGAGGTTTTGACATAATATTCATATCTAAAAAGATCATAAAAATGTTAATAGTATCCTCGTATTTATATAATCATGTTTGAATAATTTTATTTAGTGACATCATTGAGAACTAGCTTGTTTGAGTCCAAAACTTTGAGTATTAGGTGTCTTGAGAAGCCTAGTTTAGCCCTTAGAGAAGATGTATGCATGAATAATAGTAAATATTAGGTAATTATGTAAATATAGGGATGAGAGAGTGTATAAAAATATTTAAAAATTATAAATAGTCAAATAATCCTTCAAATGAGTTTCAAGGTCAATTTTAAAGCTTAGTCCTTGCATGAAGAGACCTAATGAGAAGGCACATGTTTGGTAGCATGTTAAGGTTAGCAGTCTACGAATTGTGTGAAGAAGGTTGGAGGTATATGATAATGGTATGATTTAATTTTAAATTATATTTATGTTTTTATAAAATTAAAATATGTTTCAAGGTGTGATCAAGGTCTAAATATGACTGGCAGTTCAAGACCTAATGAGCAAAGAGACCTAGTGTGGCGAAATAAGTGGTCAAGTTCATTTTAAAAAGTTAAAAATATCTTGATAGAATTAATATGGTTATAATATGTTTTATTAAGTATTTTTACCAAGTTCTAGGTCTTATATTTAAGGAGAAATCATGAAAATTGGTGTTGAAGTCTTTTGTGTGTATAGAATGGGGTATTACAGACCTGAGGAAGGATTTTCTTATGTTTGTTGGCATGTGAAACCTTTTCATGAGATCATAATAAGTTCATGGAAGTTTTGAAAGGGAAATATATTAAATTTCCTTGAATTAATTTTATATTTTATGGGAAATCCTTTATGAATAATTGGTAATAAGGGAAACTTGTCAAAACCCTTTTAAAACCCTCATAATGACTCGATAGGAAATATCTTGTTGGTTATGGCTCAAAATGGTTTTTTTGATATATTTTTATGTTTTTAACATGTAAATTACTATTAAAAGTTTGTGTACGTGGTTTTATTCTATGATAAGAGTGAGTGGAAGCTATAGGGAACCCTTTATTTCTCATATTTTTGATGTTATAGGCAAGGTTGACCAGGTCAAAGCATGAAAATGGTTAGAGGATGATGTGTGAGAATTTTAGTTTATGTACATGTACTTTTTTTTTAATTTTTTATACCTAAAATAGGATAATTTATTCATGTAAGTTTCCCTATTACTAAAAGGGCCTAAAGAGTGTAATATCCCCTTTCTAGGGGGACTTTTTGTAGAAACCCTTATAGAATTGAGCTCTGATACCACTGTAATATCCCCTATCCAATAGGGAATATAGCAAAACAAAAGCTCTGAATGAAGAAACAGTTTTGCAAAACAAATTCAAATAAACAATAAACCACAGTAAACCTCTTAACTGCCAAATCACTAATCTTATTATTCATCCAGTTGATTACAAATAAGTCCTCTGTCATGCATATCAAAGAATATTACAAATACTATCTTAACACCCTAATCTTTTGCAAATCTGGAAACAAAACTTGAATCTGGACATCTCTGGTTTTTGTGTTGACACACAGTCACCATCATCGGTTGATATACTGCCAATGTCGATCGCTATCGGTTGGCTTTTCTACTGACATCAATCTTCAGTCGGCTGATGTCGATCACTGGGATGCTGATGTCAGTCTCTAAGTTGCCTGCAGCTCTGTATGACCTAATGCAGAACTATATGGACTTGCACAGATCAGTATAGATTCTGTACAGAAGCAAGATAATATGCTGTGGCCTTTATGCTAGATACTAGATCTCAAGGAATATGGCCCTAATACATGAAAGCTTAATTTGGACAATTACTGAAAGTAAAACCTAATGAAATAAATACTTGAAACACTGTGATAACTTTTGTGTGAAGTTATCTATCAAATCATCTACAATATTATGATAAATTCTATGTGAAGTTATCTCTTAAACTTGTAAATCTCTGTGATAACTTATGTATGAAGCTATCTCTCAAATTGGCAATAAATCGATTGATATTTCATAGCCTCTGAATCACACACACTAAAGATTTGATGTTCTCCAATGCAAAAGGAATCTTGGAACCCTTGGCTCAGTCTTCACAGAAGAATTCTTCAATATCAAAATCAATAATTAATGCATAATGAATAATGACCTCCATGAGAAACCCTTATACCCTCAAAAAGATGTGCTTTCCCTAATTAGGGTTGTCTTAAATGAGAATTAGGGTTTCTATTTAAAAATAGGATAAATAATTAATATTTGATTAAATCAATCAAATATTAATATCTCCTTCAATATATATCTGATCCTCAAACCGACTAAAGTTGGTGAATCAGGGAGTGATTCTGCACATGACCATACCAAAATAATGGTGCTCCATTGCATGTCAAATATCCATAAATAATAGGAGCTTAGGCCACGTGTGTCCAAAAAAGCCTAAATGAAAACCAACTATAGGAGTTCTACAAATCAAATCCAAGCCAAGCTCCATTATGACTCTCTATCCATCCTCTCAGCCTATGAAGGTCTCATAATAGGCTAATCATCAAGTTTGTCGATGTCCACTAAAAAAGGTGACATGACAATCTACCCCTCCTGAAATTGTTTGTCCCCAAGCAATCTCGAAACAAAAAACCCATCAATCCTCCTAGATTCCAAATGTAGTTATGCTCTACACTGTTGTTAATCAATGCAAGTTTCTACAATATCCTCTAAAGTATGACCAAGAGGAATCCAAAATCGAACTGGTGAATGCATCTCAATCAAACTCCAAAATCACAAATACCAGGTATGCATTCTACCCTGTTATGCGGAAGGTACACTCAAAATCTGCAACAACTCCCAAATAAAACTACACCAAGTGTGGAGAATCCATGCACTGTACCCCTATTGTGATCAACATATCTCATCAACACTTGCTCTAAGTCATGCACCACCAAACTGTCAATCATAGCACTTGTCACCATATCAAGCTGACTACTATGCTCAATTGTAGCACCCAACTCAACTAAATGTAACATTAGTAGAAATGAACCAATACTAGCATCGAGGATAAATATATGCTCATCCCCCTATCTCTAATAATGTTGACCATGGGTACCCTCATGTCCCCAAATACCACAACCTGTGACTGTACCAACTCTGGTAAAGACTGAAGTCGCTCTAACTCCATGGTCACCTCAACTAAATGAAACTGTGACTCCTCAAAAGACAAATACATACTCTCAAGAATATCAGAAGTCACCTCAAGCTACTGAGTAAGTTCATTCACCTTATCTTCCTTGACCAATAATGCATCATATGCTATGCTGTCCCACTCCATAAGATAATTTCTGTTAGCTACCAACTGCATATAATCCTATCTCAAAATCTGAATAGCCTCCCATAAAGAGTTGATCTCTATTAAGGATAAATAAATTCCTCCCCACTCAATGCTAGTAGGAGAACCCCATCCATAAATTGCTAACAACTGATGAGCAACATCAAATTGCTTGCAAGTGGTAGCAATGTCTTGCTCACTAACTCTCAGCTGACTAGACACATGATGATGTTGGCTAGATTGTCTCCTACAATCCTCCACTGATGCACAGTCTAAAAGAGTAGACTCATAATCACTTACCTCTATAATACTACCATCCATACTCTGTGAATCAACTCCAAAGCTCATATCAACATACAGAGTATCAAAAACTGTAGCATCATTGTCTAACTCCTCCATACCAAAAGAAACTGTTGAGGAGCCTAAGTCCTCAAAACTATCTATTGCATCCTCTTGGGTGTCATCTGCAATAACCAGATCATGGGACTCCTCTACAATCTCTACCATAGCTGAGAGATCATCAACCCTTAATGCACTAACATCTAAGCACACCACCCCACTCTGAGTGCAAGCATTAGACTCATCCTCATCTTCACTATCTTCTATCTCATAATAATCATGGGACATGCTACTATCCCATCTAACTGATCTATAGTGCTCTCTCCTCATCTTAACAAAGTGATCAAAAGGCACCTTCTTTTGAGCCTCAGGTGATAATAACTCCCACTCATCATTCACTGTCATATACCGTGTGGATTTGTCTTTGAATGTAGGGTATGAAATAAATTCATTTAACCTCTTCAAACTTTGTTCCAGCTTCTCCATATCCTTGTCCCACTATTTTTGAGTATATGAAGTCAATGATTTACTAACTGATTCAATGTCCAATCTACCCAAACTAACCAATAGGGTGGCAAGAATTTAGCTCTGGTCTACTCAAACTACCCAACAGGATGGTAGGAATTTGGCTCTGATACCACTATAATATCCCCTTTCTAGGGGGACTTTTTGTAGAAACCCTTGTAGAATTGAGCTCTGATACCACTGTAATATCCCCTATCTAATAAGGAATATAGGAAAACAAAAGCTCTGAATGAAGATACGATTTTGTAGAATAAATTCAAATAAACAATAAACCATAATAAATATCTTAACTGCCAAATCACTAATCTTATTATTCATCCAATTGATTTCAAATAAGTCCTTTGTCATGCATATCAAAGAATATTACAAATACTATCTTAACACCCTGATCTTTTTCAAATCTAGAAACAAACCTTGAATCTGGATGTCTCTAGTTTTTGTGTCAACACACAGTCACCGTCGTCGATTGATATACTGCCGATGTTGGTCGCTATCGGTTGGCTTCTCTATCGACATCGATCTTTAGTCAGCTGATGTCGATCACTGGGATGCCGATGTTGGTCTCTGAGTTGCCTGCAGCTCTGTAAGACCTAATGTAGAACTATATGGACTTACACGAATCGGTATGGATTCCATATAGAAGCAAGATAATATGATGTGGCCTTTATGTTGGATACTAAATCTCAAGGAATATGGCCCTAATACATCAAAGCTTAATCTGGATAATTACTAAAAGTAAAACCTAATGAAATAAATACCTAAAATGTTGTGATAGCTTCTGTGTGAAGTTATCTCTCAAATCATCTATAATATTATGATAACTTCTGTGTGAAGTTATCTCTCAAACCTGTAAATCTCTGTGATAAATTTTGTATGAAGCTATCTCTCAAATTGGCAATAAATTAGCTAATATTTCACAGCCTCTGAATCACACACACTGAAGAGTTGACATTCTCCAATGCAAAAGGAATCTTGAAACACTTGGATCAGTCTTCACAGAGGAATTATTCAATATCAAAATCAATAATCAATGCATAATGAATAATGGCCTCCTTGAGAAACCCTTATACCCTCAAAAATATGTGCTTGCCCTAATTAGGGTTGTCTTAAATTAGAATTAGGGTTTCTAATTAAAAATAGGATAAATAATTAATATTTGATTAAATCAATCAAATATTAATATCTCCCTCAATATATGTCCGATCCTTGAACCGACTAAAGTTGGTGAATCAGGGAGTGATTCTGCACATGACCATACCAAAATAAGGGCGCTCTACTGCATGTCAAATATCCCTAAATAATAGGAGCTCAGGCTAAGTGTGTCTGAAAAAGCCTAAATGAAAACCAACTATATGAATTCTGAAAATAAAAGCCAACCCAATCTCCATTATGACCCTCTATCCATCCTCTCAGCCTACGAAGGTCGTATAATAGGCTAATCATCAAGTCTGTCAATGTCCACTAAAAAAGGGGACATGACAAAGAGCAAGATAGTGAGAAAACCAATCAAAAGTGAGAATGAGATTAGGGATTGGTTGCAAAGGATTACAGATGGATAAAAATTCATGGGGTAATTTTTAAATACCTATACCTCATATTACCTTTTATTATATTTTTTTATGATGGTTATACATAAACAAAAATTTGTTCTCAAAGTGACTTATCTAACATATTGAAGTCTATGTAGGGTAAAGATATGAGATTAGTCTATAAGACTAATATTGATATTAAATATTGTAATATATCAATTTAAATATTTTAAAATGATTATTAAGTAACATTAAAATCCATTTTAATTCATAAATTGTTCACACAGGTGCTCTAAATATTGATCTTCATGACTATGTTTTCAGAGTTATAGGCAATTTTCTATGTGTGAGTGAGAATGTTGTTCCTAAGTATTTTTACATATATTTGAATAATTAAATGATATTTAAGTTTTTATAAAAGTATAATAGGTTAATTTTAACATATTTTTATGATTTATAAACTCCTATGAAGGTGTGAAAAGTCAAAGGATTTTGACTAGATTCTTAAGGCGTATGTGCAGTTTTGAGTGAGCATATGAAGTTGATCAGTTTGAGATATATTTCCCTATATCATGAAATATAATGAATTTTGTTTTGAAAATTAGGTAATTTATATTATATAATTTTTTTTTTGGTTTATGTGGAAAATATGAGTGTATGCATCATATTTTCAAGATAGACTTTTTGGTAGTGAGAAGGCCTAATTGTGAGTAGACCTAATTATGTTGTTCAAGGAGTGAAATGAGATAAATGGTGTTGGGTAACTAAGGTGAGGTTATAATGGGTAAATTTAATCATTTTAAAGTGTTTAATCCATTTTTTGAGGTTCATGGTGCTCTAAATTGGTCGAGGTGAAACATGTGTTGTGAGAAAGCCTAATTGCATTAGGTCTCTATTAGGTCTAATGGTGGGTTTGGCTCTTAATGGTAATGACTGACATATGTAATGGTTTTATCAATTTTGAAACATGATTTTTTATCTATTAAAATTTTTATCCATGTTTAGAGAGGTGTTTGTCTAACCAAGATGGGTGAGAACAAGAGTGAAGTATAAAGAGAAGGTCTAATAGACATAATTTTACTAGTTCGAATATTGAGGATATGAGAGAATAATATAGAGTTTTGAAAACTAGGTAGAGGGATTTAATAAAATAATATATGTGTTGTTAATATTTCATGAATATATAACTATGTTTCTATATGTGATAATCAAGGTAATATGACCTAATTCTATGAAAGAAAGGGCTAGTTGAGCAATAAGGCCTAATAGGCTATTTGAGAGAGATAAAAAAGTAAGGAGAGAAAAAAAAGGTGGTAATATTCATTTGAGTGATAAAAAATGAGTCTAAGGGAGATCATATATTCAAGGTATCTAATTTATTGCTAAGTTACCTAGGGGGTTGGAGCCTCCTTTCAAGTTGGTACTTGCTAAAAGACTAGTTGAGTTGGTGTTCCATGTGGGATTTATGACTCACTAGATGTTTGGTATATTACTTATATGACTTAAATAAAAGTCTAGTATCAGTTGGTTTTATCCCCCATTAGGTTTCCCATATATATCCTATGTTATTTTTTTGTTTGTTTTCATAGATACTTTTTTATGCATTGGTTGACGTATGTATGTGAATGAATGCTTTATAATTCATAAGTGAAATTTAAGGATTATTTCAAGGTAACTAATTCATCCCCCACCTATATATTTACTTATAACATTTGGTATAAAATCAAGTCCTTTTAAGGATGACTAATATCCTAAAGGAGATCCTAAGAAAGCAAAGATGGCTAGTCAAAAACAAGGTGGTTTTTCTAAAAGCAAGGCTTCAATGTTTAATGGATCCACTTATGTGTTTTTGAGTGTTAGTATGAGGAAATATTTGATGTTTCAAGGTCATTAGTTTTGTAAATAGGAATTATATGGATATAATTCACCTTTGTTCCTCTTACATATGTAGTAAGAAATAAGGCTAGTGACAATATTTCAAAAGTAAGGAATGGTATTATGTGTGGCCTATCAGAGGTCTAACTTGTGAAGGTGATGCATTGTATGTATGAAAAATAAATGTGGGAAAATATGAGGAATATTCACTATGGAGACTCCAAGGTCAATTTTTTGAAGTTTTAAACCCATATAAGACAATTTTAAATCCTAAGGATGAATTAAGATGAGACCATTGTAGCTTACTTGTTAAGAGATGATGAAGTGGTCAATATCACAAGAGGCCTACGTGAAGAATTGAAAGAGTATATTTTTTTTCAAAAGGTTTTGAGATACTTAACTCCCAATTTTTATTATAAGGTGTTTGTTGTTGAAGAGATGAAATATCTAGATAAGCTATAGATTAATGGACTTCATGGCACCCTAAAAGTTTATGAGATGAAGATACGTGAAGGAAGACCTAGAAAGAAAGAAAAAAGCTACATTTAAGGTAAAAATTAAGCCAAAGGATAATGAGATAAAATGTAATAAATTAAAATATAATGATGAATATTATATTGATGATGATGAGTTCATATATATGTTTGCAAGAAAGTTGAAATTAGGATCAGGTAAATACAAGGGCAAACTACCCTTTAAATGCTACAATTGTGGAAAGATTGGACACTTTGATAATAATTTACAGCATAATCATAAGGAAAAAGTTGATTAATAGCATGATGAAGGTCATGATTATTATAAAAGGTCATATAGGTTTAATAAGAGAAAGCAAAGTTTCATAAGGTATGATGAAAATAAAAAGTTTTTCAAGAATAAAATAAGCCTTTACACTAAGGAAGATTGCAACTCATCTAATGAGAGTGAGAGAAGTGATTCTAAGAGTGACCATGAATGTGATGGTCCTAATTTCAATTAAGTTCTCTTCATGGATAAATAAGTGATATGCTTAAAGCAAGAAGAGTCCATATGGATTGGAGGTGTTGTTGGTGATTTAGATGATGAAGGAGATGATGTGGATTTTGAGGCTAAGTTGATGAGTAATATAGAAGAACTAAATATGGTAAAGAAGAAGAATAGGGTGATGAAGTATATTATAAAATACTATCAAGAGAAAATCAGCTTTTTTGAAGATAGACTAAGCAAAAAATCTAAGTAACAAGAATAAATAGTCAAATAGGTGGAGACTCAACTTGAGATTGTGATTACGAGCCTAAAGGCTAAATAAGAAGAATGTGTAAGATATGTAACTAAAGTGGATTACTTGAGAGCTGAATTGAATTAGGCATAAATTAAGGTCAATTCCTTTGTGAGTTTTTAAAAGAGCACCAATGTTCTATATAATATTCTATGTATTCAAAAGACTACTAAAGACAAAACAATCCTTGGTTTCAATGAAGACCAAAAGAAGAAAAATAGTGTGATCAATAAGTTCAATGATCAATCAAATGATGTGGATGTTAATAGAATGAAGGATAATTATATGAGGAATCATAATACTATAAGTTATGTTAAACCTTTTAATGGTTATTATTATGCATGTAATCAATTTGGTCATAAAATAAGGCATTGTAGAAGGCCCTCCAGGAATGAATTTTCATGAAACTAAGAGGAGAATCATCATTCAAGAGATATGGGTCATGGTGTGTTTATATAAATAATAATAGTGTGTTTAAATTTTCATAAGGTTGGTCATATTTCAAAGTATTGTAAGCATGGATTCTCAAGACAAAAAAAGAAAGTTGAGACCCCTAGATTATAAGAAATAAGACAAAACATTAAGTCAAAACCCAAGGTAGCTAAGGTTTATGATGAGTTTGAAAGTACAAGTGGACTATTTTGCATTGTGGAACATAGTTAAGATGCAAAGGAGTGCAAAGAATTCTCTCTAGCAGCTCAAATTTTTGATGAATAAGTCAAGAAAAATAGACCAAGCTAGAATGTTATTCAAATGGAGATTATAGAGGTCAATCCAAAATGAATATTCAATCCAAGGAGGATCATGAAGGAATTTCAGTATAGTCAGGACATGAAGATCTAGGAATATCTTGAGTTTATGTTTTTATAGTTCCCTAGAGTAGAGGTGACTCCATTAGGCTTCATGGAGGAACTCAACTAGTAAGCAATAAGCATGAAATATACTTAATTTTAGGGGGAGTTTTATGTTCTTTGTTGACATTCATATTCAAGATTTAGTCAAGAGTATATTGCAGGTGTGATCACAAGAGATATGCCACAATGATTTTGTATTATGACTTGATAAACTAAGTCACATTCTTGATAATGTATGAAATTCTCATAAATAAAAAGGGATCTAATCATGATCCAACAATAGGTATGTGAGCATGATATTTATTGAGTTCTTGTCAAAGAGAAATAATGAGTTTGTTTAGAGAGAAAACATGTGTTTTTTTACGTCCAAAGATCAGACAGATACTAATAAGATGACTATTTTTTATTAATGTCAAAGGGGGAGAAATTTTTATTTTGGGAGAAAGGTTAGTTTGAAGAAGATATAGCTTGAGGATTTGTGAATGATCAGTTTTGTGTAAATGTTTTCCATAAATGACAAAATGGGATATTTTTGAGGTATTTTATTTTTATTTGTGTTGATTAATTATTGTTGTCATTGATGTCAAAGTCAAGATAAATATCCTTAATATCAATGTCAGAGTTGAGGCCATGTATGGTGAAATGGTATGTGACAAAGAAGTCTTTTGATAAGATAAAACTTGAAGGAAATTTTTTGTCTCTCTATTGAGATATAATTTTAAGGAAATATATTAATTATTCTAATTTTTATTACATGTCAAGGCCAAGTTCAATATATAAGGTAAGCATACATGGTTTAATAGTATTTGAGTTTTGTATGAGGTCTTGACACAATGTTGTGTTGTGAAAATCTCATAAAAATGTTAAGATTAGACCTTTATTAAAATAATAATGTTTTAATAATTTTATTGGGTGAAATAATTGAGAGATAGATTTTTTGAGTGTAAAACTTTGAGTACTAGGTGTCTTGAGAAGCTTAGTCTAGTCCTAAGAGAAGGTGTATGGATGAAGCATAGTAAAGCTTGATGAATTATGTTAGTATAGGAATTAGAGAGTGTATAAATTTTTTTAAACATTATAAAAATTAAAATAATCCTTCATATGAGTTCCAAGGTCAGGTATAAAGCTTAGTCCTTGCATGAAGAGACCTAGTGAGAAGGCACAAGCTTGGTAGCATGTTAAGGTGAGCAGTCTAAGAATTATGTGAATAAGGTTGGTATTATGTGATAATGGTATGAGGTAATTTAACATGATACTAAGGTTTTTATAGTATTATAAGAGGTTTCAAGGTGTGATCAAGGTCTAAGTATGACTAGTAGTTGAAGACCTAATGAGCAAAGGGACCTAATATGGCCTAACAAGGGGTCAAGTTCATTTCCCAAGGTTTAATAGATTATAATAGAATTTATATAGGTATTATAGGTTTATTTAAGTTTATTTAACAAGTTTTAGTTTATATTCAAAAATAAAAAACATGAAAATTTGTGTTGAGGTCTTTTTTGTGCACAAAATAGGGCATTATAGACGTGATAAGAATTTTCCTATGCTCATTAGCATGTGAAACCTTTACATGATATAATAATTAGTTCATGGAATTTTTAGAATGGTCCTATATTTAATTTCTTGGCATTATATTTTTATTTTAATGGAAATCCCTTATGAACTATTGCTAAGAAGGGAAAGTAGTCAAAAACTCTTTAAACCCTCATAATGACTTGATAGGAAAGATCTTGTCAGTTGTGGCTCAAAATTGTTTGTTTTATCTATTTTTATTTTTTTAACATGTAAGAAACTATTCCAAATTTCTCTATGTGGTTTTGTTCTATCATAAGAGTGAGTGGAATCTATAGGGAACCCCTTATTTCTCTAATTTTTGATGTTATACGAAAGGTTGACCAGGTCAAAGCATGAAAATGGATGGATGATGATGTTTGATAATTTTATTTATTTAAAATGTAATTTTGTGAGTCTATTTGTGACATTAAGTATGCTAAAATGGTAATGGAAGTTTTCTTATCACTAAAAGGGCCTAATGAGAAAGATAGTGAAAAAGCTAGCCAGAAGTGAGAATGAGATTAGAGATTAGTTTCAGAGGATTAGGGATGGATATATATCCATGGGGTCACTATACCTATAAATAATATCATTTTTTATTATAAGTTTTTATGATGATCATATACAATCAAAAATTTGTTTTTAAAGTGACTTGTCTAACATAGTGAAGTCTATGTAGGGTGAAGACATGAGATTGGTTTGTAAGACCAATATTTATATTGAATATTTTAATATATAAAATCAAAGATTTTTTAATTATTATTATGGATCATTAGTATCTATGTTAATTTAAATTAATTTTTTCACACAAGTTTTGTAAATCTTGATCTTCATGGCTATCTTTTTGGAGCTACAGGCAATTTTCTCATGTGTGAGTGAGAATTTTGTTCCTGAGTCATTTTTCATAGATTTAAATAATTAATTTCTACTGAATTTTTTATATAGGTAAAATATATTAATTTTAAAACATTTTTATTCATTATAATCTCCTACGAAGGTGTGAAATGTAAAAGGCTTTTGACTGGGTTCTTAAGGCCTGGTGTGGTTTTGAATGAACATGTGAAGTTGATCAGTTTGAGATCTTTTCCCATATTTGGTGAATTATAATGATTTTTTTTTAAATTAGGTAATTTATATTATATAAATGTGATTTATTTTTTGGGTTATGTGGCAAATTTGAGTGTATGCATAATATTTGAAAGATAGACTTTCTGGTAGTCAGAAGGCCTAATTGTGTGGTTCGAGGAGTGAAATGAGATAAATGGAATTGGGGACCTAAGGTGAGATTATCATGGGTAAAATTTAATCATTTTTAAAATTTTATATCCATTTTTTTAGTTTCATGGTGTTCTAAGGTGGTCAAGGTGAAATGTGTGCTTTGAGAAGGCTTAACTCCATTAGGTCTCTATTAGGCTTAATGGTGGTTTTGGACCTTAATGGTAATGACCAACCTATTTAGTGGTTGTTTCACTTATTAAAAGTGTTTTATGATCTATTTAAAATGTGATAAAATTTTATCAAGTTTCCTATCCAACCAAGATGGGTTAGATCAAATGTCAAGTATAAAGAGAAGGTCTAATATGCCTAATTTGATTAGTTAGAATATTGAAGATACGAGAGAATAATATGATTTTTGGAAATGATTTATATGGATTGAATAACATAAAATATGTGTTATTAATATTTAATTAATATATAACTATGTTTCTACATGTGATAAGCAAGGTCATATGACTTAATTCTTCCAAAGAAAGGGCTAGTTGAGTGAGATGGCCTAATAGGTTGTTTGAAAGAGATATAAGAGTAAGGAGAGAAAAATAAGGTGGTAATATTTATTTTGGTGATAAATAGGTGTAAAAATGTGATCAAAGGTTCAAGGTATCTGAGTTGGTGTTGATTTATCTAGGGGGTTTGAGCCTCCTTGTAAATTGGTACTTGTTAAAGGACTAGTTGAGTTGGTGCTTGACTAGTTAGGGGTTAGTGCTCCTTATGGGGTTGGTAACTCACTAAATTTTTAGTACGTTTATTATAATAATTTAGTAAAAATTTTGTATTAGTGGGTTTTATCTCCCATGAGGGTTTCCCACATATCTCTTGTGTTCTTTTGTTATTTTCTTTCATACATGCTTGTTTATGCATTGGGTTATGTATGTATGTGAATGAATGCTTTATGAATGATAAGTGAAAATAAAATATTGTTTCAAGGTAATGGATTCACCCTGACACCTCCCCCCCCACCCCATCTTAGTAGTTTTAATTACAATAAGAACACATTTAGCATCTCATCCACCTTCTAAAAAGTAAAATACTTGTGTATCATCATCTAGGATACCAAATATATGATATCATAGGTTAAGATCTAAGGGACTAATAATAATAAAATATTACATCAAGGAAATAAAAATTGACATTTCCTCAAAATAGGACATATCTTAAGAATCTTAAAGTTTGTGTGAATAAGATAACAATAAGGAATCCACTAGTGGAAGTTTTCATACCAAAGAATAAATATAATAAGAGGAGGAAAAGGAATAAAGGGAATAAGAGGAGGAAAAATAAGATATGAAAAAACTTTCTACCAATGAATATATCCAAAATAGATAATAACTTATTACCAATGAAGAAAGGATATAATAATAATAGAATAATATATTTATACTAATAAGGATGTTAAAACTAAATAAAATGAGTCTATAATAATTGAGGAAATGGAACATACCCCTACTCCTATTATAATATTTAAGTGACCATGACAATATTTTACTTGTGTATCAAGAAATAGAACATATAAGGATTAAAATTATTAGATTAGAGTCAAGGAAACCTAGACTAAATACATTACCTCAAGTGTCAACTGAACAATAACAAATATCAATTGGAACACAATAACCTATAGCCATGAAATAAGAACTTGAATCAATTACACAAGAACCTGTAGTAATACATTCATCAACTACCTATAAGGAAATAAAATTTCATGAGCATGCAAATAATGTACCTAAGATACCTACAATCATAATGATTAAGCCTATAACTTATTCTACACAAGTACATATGATTTAAGAACCCAATCAAAATATTTTAGATTATATTATAGTAAAAGGGCATCAATACATTATTGAATAATTTAATTGGAGTTGGTTTAAAACTTATAAAAGGTAGCATAAAAAATCCAATTGTTCACATAATACAAAAATAATTTGAATAAATAGATAAAGGAAATTTATGAAAAATTAAAGAAAAATAATATAATAATTTTTGTTTTTTAATATTTAGTTCCTAGGGTTTATGATTTATCTATGTAAATGTTGTGATGAAGGCTTCCCCCTAGATTTTATGCTTTATAAATTCAATAAAATTAGATTCAATTTCAAATTGGTCAGTTGATTTCATGGGAAAGAAACTCTATAAGATTTCATATTTTATTTCTATAATGAATATCTCAATGGATTAGAGGATCAGAAAGACTTAATGTGTGAATTCTACCAACATGGGTTGGTGGTCACTAGTAACAAAGAGTTGAACCCCAATTTATTGGTGAGAGATATAAAAATTATGGATTAATATTCTCAACATTTGAATGAATTAAGAAGAGGAAAAAAAATTCAGAGATATTATGTAGCAAATACCTCCATCCCACTAAATATTAGATAATAATTTTTGTTTCCTATTAAAATTATCAAATAAGGGGAGAACCTTATTCAACATCTTGGGTTTATTTTTTTTTTCATTCTTCTAGACAATAAGTTTTAACCATATCATTTATATTTCTAAATATATTTGTAAAGAGGATATTTCATCCTATTGAGTGAGATGGGAGGAACTAAAACCACATTTGTAGTGAAGAGAACCATATTATATTCATAATTTCAAATCTACAATGGAATACTAGTCATATTTATAAAAAAAATATGACTCCATTTTAAGAATAGGATTGAATTGTAGGATGTCACTCCTTTGGTTTCCTATTCCATTCTAGACAAAAATATGACAAATCAATGAACAAGAGGAAAACATAAAATGGAAAATCCTATTTTGAAATAGATGATACCTCCAACTTTAATAAATAGGGGATGGAACCTCTTATGATGTTAGAGCCATGTGTGCCCATTTTATGACTATTGCTTCGTCTATAGGTCCTTTATGATCCTTATTTTTGGTTTCACAAAAGATGTACAAAACTTTATGTCAAGGGACGTGATGATACCTTGTAATGGTCTCATATGATGTCCAAACCTTTCCTACATTAATCTTTTTTGCTATATTTTACATTCCAAATGACTCATAAATATACTCATGTATATATTTGATGTGTGTGTGTGTTTGTGCACAAAGTAGATATTAAGTTCAAATATGTTATTTCTAATATTTATAATGTATTTCATTAGTTTCATAATGGTTTATGTTTTAATGTCTAATTTTAATGGGAGTATATGTGTTTTCATGTTAAATTAGCATGAAAACTTTCTATCAGATATATAGGTAGTTGTTTGATTATAAATTAGAATGTAACATATGTGTAACTGATTGAGTGTACCTGTAGCAGCTAGTTGAGTGCACCCATATCTAGATCATAACAAAATATCCAATTTCTATTTTAACTATCTTAAAAATCATTCAATAGTTTCCAAAAAATGTGAAGCATGATGAGAATTTATTGTAACTTTATGGGAACACCATTAAATCATCATTTTTATTTATGGATTGTATAGTCATATGGTTTTAACCATCTCAACACCTTCTTGTCTTCTTCTGATTTATTTCATTATACATAATCCTATTGTTATGAATGTTATGCCTTTACTTAGATAATTAAAGGCTCCTATTTTTATATAATATAATATTTTTATGTTATTAAAGGTCAAATTAATAGTAACATGAGCATATAATAATATTAAGTGAAAAATCTATTGTAATCTTTTGTAATTTCCTATGACAATCATTATCTTACTACAGACTTTGATCAATAAAAATGAAGTGATTTGAGCTAAATAATTTTTTTAATAAGGAATATATATAAATCACAAGTCCAACCAAGTAGGTCCCACTTATGATAAGTTTTTTTGAAAATCCCATCTGTTAAGTAGACATTTTCTATTCAATTTTTATGTTTACATTTCTAGCTATGTGTTTTTATGTCTTGATTATTATAGATTTATTCCATTTTAATTAAATAATATTATATATTTTTAATTAATTATATTTAATTAAAATTCAAAAATCTTCAAAAATATTCTTATTTTCATTTATTTATCTTTCCCTTCATGCAAAAGTGCTTACATTCAACCATTTGTATCTTAACCTTACAAAGGGCCTATTCTAAACATATAGTTTTTAGATCTTACCAAACTATATTAAAACTATGTTGAAAATTTAATAAATGATAATTATAAATAAATCAATTTGTTTCTGCTCCAGAATATATTTTTTTTGGTTATACACAGTGATTGGATTATGTCAAGTTTAATTGGGGAATTGATTCTACCAGTTAGATGGAAAAGGATGGAATGATGAAATTATGAAAAATGATAGGGACAATGATGAAAATATTTATTTTATTTTTTATGTTAAAATAATATATTTTATATAAATCCCTATGACAAAAATATGAAATCCTAGAAGGATGAAACCCTAAAGGACACCTAGTGATGTAGAGCATCACAAGGTAACTAGGTTGTTATTATGTTTAAGAGTTTCATAATTACCATATTTGGTATTTTTTGAGTTTAAGAGATATTATAGGTTCCACTATGGTGTTTTTTATTCTTTTTTAGTCCTCATGTTTTTTAATAGTATATTTATAATTTCTCACCAAAAAGGGAATTTAAAAAAATGAATCTTGTAATTGGGCTCTTGAGTGGTATATTGTCATTATGTGATAATATAAAGGTTTACATAAGTTTTTTAATGGTCCTATTGGGTCATAATATTTATTTATATTATTTTTTCAATTTAAAAGTCATAAATAAATTAATGTAAGCAAAGAAACATGCAAATGTAACTGTGATCCTACATGGAGTGGCCCTATAAAGAGTGATATTGCATGTTTGGTGTCATAAAATAAGATAAATGCATGTAGGTGTGAATAATAGAGTTTTATTATATTATTATGATATATTAATTAAAATTTTATATAGGTGAGGATATTCAATAACTAAAATAAAATATTAAGATTTAATAAGAACCATGTCTGCCTTGAGAATTTTGTGTGTTTATCGTATGAGAAAAGACATAAATGAATAAAATGATGATTTAATAGAATGGTTTTTAAATAAAAATAAAATTTGGTATGTTATAAATCTACCATTTTTTTTTTAATTATATTAAAATCTTAGAACTTATTTTCAAACCATAGGTTGCTTTACACAATCTGCAAGAACTTTATTTTAACACAATCAAGATAAAAGAGGGTAGAGTGTTTATTTTGTGTTTAATTAAAGGGTTTACAAGTGTTGATATGATATTTATGTTTTTATATAGTCATGGTGATATTTTTTAATTCTCAAAAGACCACTTGGTAATGCAATATTTAACTCAGACCTCTATATGTTGTGACATAGTCGTGAAACTAGACTCAAAATTCTACAAATTTGCATTTAAGTGACTTATTATGATTTTTCGTGATCAATTAACTATTTGGTAAGGTTTATATAGTTTTTAAAAACATTATTTAATTATAATGAGTGATAAAATTGTTTTAAACACATTTTAATCCATTTTGTAGGCTCTTGCCTTACACTAGAATGTGTATCCCAAGACTAGGGTTTTCAAATATCAAAATTAAATAAGTTGAGTTTCCAACCTTAAAATTTGAGAAAAATTATATTATTAAAAAAATTTAAATTATTTAAATTATTTTTGAGGTTATAAGTTGGTATAGTTCCATAAAATATGATATCTAGGTCTGTGTCCTTGGAAAAGGCTTGAAGAGACCTAATTACTATGGAGGTGTGTTAAGTTAGTAGGTATCCCATGAGATTTTTAATCAAATATTTTTTTGAAGTTTTAAGGGTATAAATGGTATGTAATTTTTATTTTTATTTTGTATATAAATTCTATATTTTGTTCAAAATAACAAGTTGTATGCAAAAATAAGGCTACAAGAAAATAGGCATTAAAGAGGAAAGAGTGTATTGTGTGAGAGTTCTAGATTTTGGATTGAGTATTCTAATTGGATGTATAAGGGAATATAAAATAGTCATATGTATGTATATATTATCCCTAATGTGGATACAATAACCATGTGATCATGTATTAATTTGTTAATCTTATTAATCTATATCAAAGAATGAGCAAACTTGAACCAAAAAAAGAGAGTAAAGTGATGAAGGATGTGTATGAGAACATGGTGATGTGAGAATAAGGATGAGAGTTAAATAAGTGATATTAAGGTTGATATTTATTTGAGAGAGAAATGAAGACTATGTATGTAAGGAGACTTATGAGTCTAGCCTATAAGATGAGATTGATCAAGAGAGTTTAAGAAGATAAGATGAGTACCTATGACAAAAAGTAATTAGAGATCAAAGTAATGAGATTAAAGTTAATAAATCATACCCATAGAGATGTGTAAGGAAATTATACATATCATCCCTACATCAAGTGGTATCTAAGTAGGTAAGATCTTGGAAAAGTTTATGATTTTAAGTATTAAAGGTTTCTAATTGAGTTTTTAGGAATGCATTTAGAGAGGCAAGGAAAGATTTTATAAACCTATGAGGTAAAATTTTGTGGTATAAGAGTATCCCTAAGAAGAGATAATAAATAATCAAACAATATTAGTAGTTCCAAGGTGGAAAAAACTTGAACATGACTATCAATAGACTAGGTATAGGAGAAAACCTAGGGTAAAACATCAAGGCAAGTTGAAATAAACTTGATAAATTAAGGTGAAAAAGACTTGATTTAGATAATATGAAGATATATAAGGAAAAAGAGATGAAGGTATTAGGTGTGATATATTAGCACAATGAGAGAAAGAGTAATGAAGAACCAAATAGAAAATTATTAGTTGTTTAAGAGGAGATGAGTGAGATATATCAAAGGATAAAGAGGATAATAATCACGGTGAAGCTCATACAAGATGATTAAATCTAATGGTAAGGTTGGGTAATGAGGAATAAGAGAGTTAAGTGGCATATAAATCTTCTCATGAAGATAATAAGAAAGATTTTCATGAGAGACAATGGTAAGGAAAATAGGTTGCTATGTAGGAAACTCAAGGAGGAGATGAAGAAGTTCATGATGGATGAATAGGTCAGTAGATAAGAAGAAGTTGAGAATCACCTTGAGGATAATCATATAGTCATGGAGGATGGTTAGAGGATAAAACTAAGGATAATAGAAAAGAAACTTAAGAAGGATAATATGGAGGAAAACAACCCTAAAGATTTTAAATTTAATGATTTCTTATCATGTGTGTATGCAAGTACAAAAGTGAAGAAATAATAATTCCAATTTTGGGACACAAATATTGAAAGTATGAAGGATAAAAATCATGAACAACATGTTTATGTTGAATAATAAGTTTATTGGGAAACAATGTATGGAGATACGATGATTTCTAACCTAAAAGAGGAGAGATGATTTGAGAAGGATATATTATAGAATAAGGATGACTCATTGAAGGAATAAAGAAGAAATGAAATTGAATGGATAAGATAGATTCAAGTTGTATGAAGATAAAAAAATATAAATTTTCATTTCATGAAGTAATAAAATATATTAAACAGGAAATTGTAGGTGATGAAGAGTTTCTAGGTGAGAAACAAGACTAAATAATTGTCTATGAGAGTTGGGATCAATTATAAGTAGATATGGTTCCTTTGGAGCATGCCATAAATAGTGAATAAAAGGAGGAAGTTTATCCTATAATATAATTTGAAGAGGTGAACATTTGGCCTGAGTCAATGGGGGCTCAAGAGGGACAAATATTGATGGACAAAGTAACATACATCATAGATCAATAAGGTATACAAACTAATTTATAGTATGAAGGATTATCTATCTTGACACATGAGAGAGACAAATTCCAAGTAAAAGTTATGGTACAAGATATGAAAGAGTAAAATGAGGAAGAGTAGTTGGTATGGAGAGAATTGATGTAGGAGGCTAAAGTTGATCTATAAGAGTTCTTATGTCAAGGTAAAGATAAGGTTGGAGATATCATAAAAGAGCTAGAAGTAGAATTACAAGATGAAAAAAAGATGATTTCAAGGACAAGGAGAATTTTACCCATAGGAACACTTTAATAAGATGAAATTACATGTCACTTAAGGGTATAAAATTAGAAACAATCCATGATTTACAATCAAGAATATTAACAAGTATTGGTACAAGGTGAGTCAAACCAAGTTACAAGCTAAGGTAAGCTTAAAAATATGAACGAGATAAGCATAAAATCATGTTATTTTATAAAGGAACAAGTATTTATATCTAATGACTAAATTAATGATAAAAAGTGAAGAAGACAAGATAAGGAACTCAATAAGGTGAAATGGATCCCTAGAAAGGCTTGGAATAAGAATATAAGAGTAAGAGATTATGGAAAGTACCATGGGATCCTTGAAGATATTATCAAGTCTCAAGAATGTAATTTGACATGTATGAGTCATGATGGTGTAGGTATGTAGATATAAGGGAGGGAGTTACTCCATGGTCATATGGAGATAATGCGTAGTAAGATACAAGATCTCATGATAGAGAAAAGGAAAGAGGAGGATAGCCAACTTCATCACAAAGAATACAATTAGATGAATAATGAATACTTATAGGATGACAAGATCATTCCAAAAGAGATTCAAGGAAGTATTAAGAGGAAATTATCATTGATGGAGTAAAGATAAGGAAATCTTAACCTAAGAATAAGTTTAGATAGTATGTCAAGAGTTTAATATCAAAAACTTATGGGAAGATAGCTACAAGAAAATGAGAAAGAGAGAAATAAAATGAAGATATATCAAGGTAATAAATCAATCTATTCAATTAGTTATTTTTTATATAAATTGGTTAGATGTATACATGATGATAATAAGATAAAAAATTTCCAAGTGGTGTCTTATTATTATGAAACTAAATTGGTCAAGGAGATGTCATTGCATGATGAACAAGAAGGCTATGAGAAGACTCACCATGAGAAGGTGGAGTATCATGAGGATGCATCCAAATAGTATATAAATTAGTGTATTTTAAGGGTGAAGTATTAATATATGTATAAAAATCCATTATAGCATGATGACAAAGAAGAAAACATTGTAAAAAAATAAGACTAGTAACGAGTACATGAATAAGCCATGATAAATTTAGAAAGAAGCTATGGAGTAGAAGATAGAGTGAAGAATAATAAATATTAATTTGAAGCATAATATGATTATGATAAATTATATATGGAGGAGATGGAATATGAATAAAATAAAGAGTTACATCAGATCATGTACTTCATGGAGGTAGAGGATGAGTTGGTAAAGAGTGAAGATATGGCAAGAAGAAAAAGACAAAAAATTAGTTAAGAAGAAAATAAAAATAAAGGAGGAGAATAATCAAGAGGATATCATAAAATAAATATATTAATAATTGGAATGTGAGGACTATGTTGGACAAGATACATTTGAGCAGGAGCTCAAATTTTCCCACATAGTGAGCTTGATGTAGAGCATCATAAGGTAACTCAGGTTTTTAGCATGTTTAAGAGTTTCATAATGAAAATATTTGTTATTGTGTGAGTTTTAAAGGTTATTTATGGTCACATAGGGTGTTTTTTATTATTTTTTAGTCCTTGGGTTGTGTGTTTGTAGTCTATTTAGAATTTCCAGCCAAAAAGGGAATTTAAAAATTTGAATTTTGTAACTAGGCTCTTGAGTGGTATGTTGGATTTTTTTAAAAATAAAAAGGTTTATGTCAGTTGGTGAAGGGTAATGTTATTTCCTATGACTGATTCTTAAGGTTTTTTAAATATACAAATCATAAAGAAAACAATGTAAGCAAAGAAAGATGCAAATGTAACTGCCAACCTACATGGAGTGGCTTTGTAAAGAGTGAATCTCACATGTTTAGTGTCATAGAATAAGATAAATGCATGTAGGTTTGAATATTAGAGTTTTACTGGAATATTATGATATATTAATTAAAAGTAAACAAAGTTAAGTATATTCAATAAAGAAAAGAAAAGATGAAGATTTAAGAACCATGCCTACCTTGCGAATTTTATGTGTGCTTATTGTATGAGAAAAGACATAAATAATAAAAGGATGGTTTAAGATAATGGTTTTAGAATCATATAAAAAAAAATTATGTGATAATTATCCCATTTTTTTTAATTATATTTAAATCATGTTGCTTGTTTGCAAACCACAGGTTATTTTACAAAACCTACAAGAACTCTATTTTGGCACAATCAGGAGAAAAGAAGACAGAGTGTTTATTTTGAGTTTCATTCATGGGTTTTGAATTTTTGAGATGGTATTAGATTATATATATAATAATTTATTGTTTTTTAATTCTTATAAAACCACTTGGTAATGCAATATTTAACTCATACCTCCATATGTTTTGACATAGTCTTTAAACTAGACTCAAAATTCTAAAAATTTGCATTTAAGAGACTTATTGTGATTTTTCATGATTAATTTACTATTGATAAAGGTAAATAGATTTTGTGAAGACTTTATTTAATACTTTAAAGTGATAAATTCTTTTTAACTTATTGTATCCCATTTTGTAGGCACTCAGCCTTGCATAGGCATGTATACACCAAGACTAGGGTTTTTAATTTAAAAATTGAATATATTGAGTTTACATGATTTTAAGTTTATAAAAAAATTGGATTATTAAATTAATTGACACACTGTACAATATTTTTGAGGTTATAAGTTTTTAAAGTGTCATACAATATTGTCTCTAGATATGTGTCATTCGAATAGGCCTAAAGAGACGTAATTGCTAGAGGTGTGTGTTATGTTTATATGTCTCCCTTGAGATTTGTGACTTTAAATTTTTTGTGAAGCTATAATGAGATAAAGGATATCCGAATAGTAATTTATTTGTCTATAAAATTTATATTTTTTTAAACCAATAAGCTTTATGCAAAATTAGGACTACAAGAAAATAAGCCTTAAAGAGGAAAGAGTGAGCTGTGTGAGAGTATATATTTGGGATTGAGTATTATAATTATATTTATAATGGAGCCTATAATAGGAATTTTAATGGAAATAGCATCGATAAATTGGAAAAAATAACCATGTAATAATGTATTATGTTTTTAAGCCTATGAACCTATATCAAAGAATGAGCACATTTGAACCAATAAAAGAGAGTGAAGTGATGAAGGATGTGTATGAGAGGATGGTGATGTACTTATAAGGATGAGATTTAAATAAGGGATATTAAGGGTGATATGTATTCAAGAGATAAAGGAAGACTATGTATGCAAGGATACTTATGAGTCTAGCCTAGAAGACAAGATTGATTAAGAGAGTTCAAGAAGAGAAGTTGAGTACCTGTGATAAGAAATCAATAATAGATTAGAGTAAAGAAATAAAAGGTAAGAAATTAGAGACATGGAGATGTATAAGTTAAGTTTATGGATCATTCCTACATCACTAGGATTTGACATTACTAATCAATGCATGAGTTCAATAATATGTTTTACCCTAAAACTCTTTAAGGAATCCTAATAGAATAGAAACTACTATATGGATTCACATTAATAGATATAAAATCTAAACATAAATCTAAATTTAAACTATTGAAATTTGTTTTAATGATTTTAAAAGTGATATATTCTAATTATATTAAGTATAACAAAGGCATGAGTACTTATTTTTTTGATTATCTAACTATGACAATGGAAAATATGCTAAATCAAACTTAAAAATTATGAGGTTCTAGAATTATGTTTTTGTTTTTGTATGGTTGGTTTCAGTATTATCGAATATTGATATTGATCTATAGTATCTGATAATGACCTATATATAAATATGGGTATGCAATCATACATTCACCTTTTCCTATATCTAAAATATATATGTGTGATGATGAACCTTAATGATGCATGTAACTAAATAAATCAACCTCCTTCACCTTGAGAGAGTTGGTGTGATTTTGAGGGATAAAAATATATAAAAATCAGGAAGTCTTATGGACTTATTTTAACCTAAACAATCTCATTGATGATTGACTATTTCCTATGTATATGTTACTCTAAGGAGGTAAATTAATCCATGTGTAGTTATCCCACCTAATGTGATTGTGAAATTGTGATGCTTTGATTTATGAATATAACTAATGATTTAGTTTTATCAATGTTTTCTTTGACTTGGCTCTGATGTGATTTAAAATAATAGTGTGACTCATCCTAGTTATTGATTCATAATTTAGGGATAATGGGGTTGTTTTTTTGAATGTGTACTAGTGTATACATGTGTATCAAATAAGTTCTAATTACCCTATAAAGTGAGGCTTTGATTTATATATATGTGAATCTAATTGGGTTGAAACTCATTCCACTAACATTATAGGAAAATGGATTGAACCTAAGGAAATATTTTATCTTAAAAGGTAATTGTTTCTAAGAGTGGGTCAATAACATTAGGTGCATGTCAATATTGATTACCGATACTAATCTAGTTTAACATTACTAATCTATGAACATGAATACTAAACTAGAGGTTTAAGATGTATGTGTCTTATAATATATAGGTTTTAAATATATAGTGAGATTATTTTAGGTGTGTAAAAATAATTTGGAAAGGCCAAATTCATAAGGTAGCATGTAGGTGCAAGATAATGGTGGGTTGTGACCATATTTGTGTGCACAAGTCATACATGGTAAATTTATGTTAACATTATCATTTTAAATTATTTAATACCATATTTTATTATATATAAATAATAATGTGAGCTAATAAAAATATATTAGTAGGTTGGGTGTAACTGACCTAATCCAATACCCAATGACTACGTGAGTGTTTCCTACCTTACCAATACTCCAAATAGGAATCAAATTGCATCTAGTTCTCCCATAGATGTTTATGTGTTACAAATCATGTGAATGCATGTCTAATTGAAATTTTTCCTAGGTATTCATTTTTTACAATAATGAAAATAGATATATCCTTTATACACTACATAGTTTGAATAATCAAAATCTATATGGTTATCTACTCTACATGTGCCTTTAACTTACTAGTGACATATTTTACTTAAATTATTGTAAGGGACTTGTATATATATGGTTATTAATTTTTTATTGTTGAACTATTGACATGTAAAATATGGCTGAAATAGATCCAAACATGTAAAATAAAACACCCTAAAGGGTAATGTGAACCAAAGTAGATCAGAAAGATACATTGGGACATTTCTAATAATTCTAAACTATATCGATAATTATATCTCTATGTAGTTACTAGAACTATATAGAATCCATAAAAAATTCATAGATAATAAAATAAGATGAGGGATATTTATGACATATCCAATAAATATGAAAAGAGTAAAATTAAATATTGTGCATGAAATTAAAGTAGAGAAGGATACCTAATACAAATAAAAATGTACTAATACGTGCCTGATTCTCCATTAAGAATATATATATGTAAAGTCATATAAAATCATTTTTAAAACAAGGCCTATACGAAATTTAGGTGTATGCAATAAGGTATTTTTAACTATGGATTTTGCATAGAGTTTGGTACTAGAATATTGATTTGTTTGAAGCCAATATTTTTAGGTTTTTTTAGAGGATTTTACATGTCCAACATGGTCACATAATCCATCAAAAGTAAGTATTGAAGTGAGTCCCCCAATTTCCAAAGGAGTGCTATTTGGTTTCAATGGGTCATTTTGAAAAATTTTCAAGGTTTTATTATAAATGAGTGGCTATAAAATAGCATATCCATTCCCATATTTCAAGGATAGGATATGAGGGTAGGGGTATTTGGGTAAAAGTTAAACCATAAATATATAGATATGTATATTTTGATTTTTTTTTATTAAGGAGTGCTTGTACAACTTTTTTATTATTCATTTAGTTCTCATGCACTTCTTGAATTTGTTTCATCATTTGTATTTATATGAATTGAGTTGAATTTTATAAATTTGAATAACATAGATACTGGCCTATAACTATATGTTATATTAGGTCATGTTGGAGTGGTTGTTTTAGAGATGATAATTTTTATAGAGACCATAAAAGTAATTATAATGATCATTAATCAATTTTTCATGGATGTAGTAACATAATTAGGAACTAAGTTAGTGAGATTAATGATTTATTTCATAATTTTACCTATAGTTAATGGTTTTATTCAATATATTTTGTTATCTCATGTGGATATTACATTGCATACTCATTTAGGTTGATATTATTTTATAAATTATTTATGTTATTGATTTTATCTAGGTATTGGTTACATTTTATAGTAGATCGAGTGGCATTCTTATTTTTGTTGATTAAATCTTTATGTTTATTCATGTATGTGGTTTCAACCATTTAGAATCGAAAATATAGACAACTTTTTTCTTGATGAAAATAATTAATATACCTTATATCTTGATTAATTACACTATTTATGTGATCCATTATTGGAATTGTATCCTTGATAAATAAAAGAGGAGAGAGGTTAAGAAGATAATGAATAGTGGCTTAAAATTAGATTAAAATAAAGGAAATTTGAATGAGATCATGATTGAAAATTTATAAGGGGTGTGTTTGGGGAAGATGAAATTAGATTTGGGAAAATATAAGAAGCATAAATATTACCCAACTAATAAGGTGAGGTTATATTCAAATTATGTTCACCAAATTATATGTAATAAGATAGAGATTCTACTAAAGGAAGACCTTATAATCCTTAAAATGGGAGAAGGTTGAAAGAAAATTTGAGTGTATGCTCAAAATGAAATATGAATGTATTGAGTGTGTTATAAGTATATAATATTGATGAAAATTATGAAATAACATAAATTATGTAAGTTATTGGTATGCCAATAATGTATATAATGAAATAAGTGTGACAATATGTTTATAGACACAATTTAATATTTAAGCTAAGATAGAGCACCTGTGACTCCTTTTATACACTTAGATCATGACCTCTTCTAGGGTATTTTTACCATTATCCGTCACATTTCATGTGAACAAACCATTATTCTAAGTAAACCTATGAGCATACAATGCCTCTTTCTAAACTAATGTAATGTCTCTTAGTATAACACTATCTTATTTGGATAATAACACTCCCCACTATTGTCCACTTCTACCAACATTGTCCTTCTACTAATTAATGCATATTTTAAAAAATTCAAAATTCACTAAATGGTAAACCTATAAGTTCAACATGCTCTATCCAAATGAATTCCTAAAATACCACTATAAATCCACATTTCAAACCGTTTTTCATATAAGAGGCTTCTACGTTGAAAATAACCAAAATTCTATTACACACTAAGAGAAAATTCCCTATTTCTCCCATTTATGATTACATACGTACCTTGGCTCCCTTAGCTGAAGTCTAAATACAATGTCCAAAGTCATGGTAGAAGCACTTAATCACATTAATATTACACTAGCATTTATCATTTTCCACTAGTCTTTCACACCCACCATTGTAGCATGTGATAACTACATGGAATTTTATCCTTATTTAAAGTACTAGTATGTATACAATACTAAAATTAGGGTTTCTGATGTCAAGCAAAATTTTAACCACTAACTCTTTTTTATTTTTTATTGCATTTACTTTTTTATGTAATTGAGCAAGGGTTTTCAAGTGAAAAATAATTACACAATGGTCTTTGTATCATATTAGAAACTATTGCATAGTATAAAAAACACATGAAAATGTGAATATAACCTAGAAATTTTATATCTTTATTTTCTATCAGATTGGGCCACCCTAATTAGATAATAACTCCCCCCACTAGTGTCCAGTTCCACTATTATTATCCATGATCCTTGTTAACTCCTATTTTGGGTATGTACTCAATCAATGCAATCCACCTATTAGTCTCAGACTCAAAAAAAATTCACATCTCAATTTTATAGATATGTTTATGTTTTTCTAATTTTACTTTACATATTTGGTATATTTTCATATAATTTGAGTTCTAAATCCATTTGTCTCATGTATTGCATATTTTTAGCATTCTAATTTTGCATAATAGTTTTCATGTTTAGGTAACTAATGTCATTACTTTTACTAAATTTTATAAATATTGGTGAAACCATTTTATTTATATAATATTTCAATCCATATTCTTATACATAGGGTTTTCTTCTAAAATGTTATCATCCTAGGGTTTTAAATTAAATTTTTATTTACCTTTGATGTCTAAGTGCTTTTTAGCATTAGCTTGTCTCTCTCTTATTTATATCATTTTAGTATTTATAAAATTTAAAATGAATAAAAAATACTATCTTCCTCCTCCTAACCATCAAGACTATGATAGTTACTTTCCCTCTAACTAGGTTCATGATATCATTATCTCAAGAAGTAAGGTAGCCCATCTTATAGTCAAAAAATAAAATAACTTTGATATTCTTCCCCAACACTCTCCACATCTTTAAATTCCTATTTATGGTATGTGTATGAATATTTCATCTAAAATACTAAGGGTTTATGCTTGTAAATCCATTAAAGATAAAATCCTCTATATGGGATGGACAATAGAAGAGTTTCAAAAACCAAATCAATATTTTAGTTCAAATATCACATCATTAGAAATTAAAATTAAATATACACATAATTTAGAGTATGTTAATGTTAATTATGTATTTGCATCTTCATCTAATAATGTTTTTCCTAGGAAGACTTGATATCAAACTAAGAATCTAATAGAGAATACATTTAAAACTAGTGATTCCAAAAATATAAAAAATGAAATTAAAACTTCAAGCGAGACTCTAATATAAATTCTTAGAAATTGTTTGATCAAAATACCTCGTATAGATCCTCTAAGAAAATCAAAATAATATTGTGCATATCATAGAATGAATGGGCATTAATTAAATAGTTTCTTAGATTTTAAGAATAAAACACAAATTATTATTTATTGTGGTGATATTATATCACATACATCAATTAAAAAACGCTCACCTAATGAGTGCATATTCTAAAATATAAGTCAAAAAAGAACAACTATGGGTACAAAAGGATAATTCAAAGGAAAAATAATTTCAAATGAAAAAATTAGAACAAGGAAAGATAAAAAATGAAAAATCATAAGAAAATATTCATAAGGAAAAATTAGATTAAAAAAAATATTCAAAAGGCAAATTAGATAATGTAAGATTATGAAAGGCCCAAGATGAAAAATAAAAATTACAAAATGAGCACATCAAGAAAAAGTGAAATTAATAAAATAAAAGATGTCAAACCAAATTCAAGATAAGTAAAAGAATTTTTAAAAGAGGGTTTCTAAAAAAAGAGTTTCTACAACATGAGATGGATAAATAATCCAATATTCCATGTGTTGTTACAAAGTAGGAAATTAAAATTATTTAATCATATCAATATATTTTAATTATCATTGATTGTATTATTTTGTTTTATTTAAATTTATAGATGTCAAGGTTATGGACTATCAAGAAATATATTTTTGTTTTATGTCAATTCTTATATTTATTGGAAGTAAACATCAACACTTGGATAAAACTAATACATCTACATGTTTGGGATCAATTAAGAGATTCATTTTATTCAAAAGATTGATATCTTATTTTTCATGTTATTTAAAATCCAAGTGCATATAATGTTGTGCTTGGAGGATCATGGAGATAATCAATAAGATAAATTATTGTTAAAAATAAATATTGTATATCATTCTATCATGATGGCAATACCACATTATTTATAAAATATAGAACCCCTTTACAAAAAAAAAAATAGAAAGAAATCATATGTTTAGCTAGCATACACATAGATTCAAGTCATGGAATATTTTACATGTCTAGATATAAAATAATATAATAGTGGCCTTCCACAACTTCAAAATAAATATGATAATTATTATAATACTACATATTGGTATGATTCTAATGATACAAGCTATGTAGAATATGAACATGGAAATGATACAAAACCTACTCAATGGCATGACACTTTTCATTTGCAAGAGGTCATCCTCCCCCTGTTAAATACATGATCTATTTATTATAATCCTCTTTCAATATTATTTTTTTAGTATGTTCCTTTTCTAGTTCTATATACTTCATAAATATTTAAAAAAATAGATATTTCAAATAAATTCAAAACTAAGACCTGTGCATGCCTATGTCTATTTTATTGATGTCATTTAATTTATTCATAATTATTCATTACTTATTTATATCCAATTTCATATCATATATGCTTATTTACATGAGTAAGTGCAGATCATATAGGTTTCCCTTGCTAGATTTAGTTGTAGGTTATTTCACTATATCAGACTCAGAAACTACATTTATACACTAGTTCCCTATTCAAAAAATATTTCACCTCACTATTTACCTATTATCCCACTATTGTCCTATTGAGCATAATATATCATTGATAAAATAAAAAACACACAAATTCCTTCTACATACTATATATGCATTAACAAGCTCTTTGGTGGCATATTATACACAAGTTTTGTCCTTACTTGGCCATCCCTTATCATTTACAGATCAATTATTTACATGGCATAATCTTTATAGATATTTATCACTTACAAACATAGAAACATATTATTGGATACATAAGTTGCTAAATATACTAGTGTAAAAAATATATTATGTGGATCAATCACATGTATTCATGCATATTTTTCAAATTTTCTTTCATTCTTCACATCTTTTGCGTATTATATATTTGTCTCATGAAAATTTAAAAATGTCTTTGTGTGCATCTCTATTCCTTCATTTTATATTTCTATGTGTGAGTGATATTTGAAAATGTACCTTTTATGTTTCCCCTTGGCATTCTATTACGTGTTTTGTGTGCCTTGTGTGTACTCTTCATTTTTTTGTGTCATGGTCATGACACTTATTTTATCAACTTTCGATTCCATGAACAATATCATGCATCTTCCCAACACTTTTTATGCCAAGATGGGTATCACACATCCCTCCCTGAATTTCTCTATTTCATCATTACATACTTAGTCTAGATCCCTTATCTACATTATTCACTACTAACATCTATCTTTAAAATGTCACTATGTGTGCTTGTTTCTACATGCATCTAACATTATTATTATTCTCAGTATATATGTGATGATTTCATGTTCCTACATGTTATCACTACTACTTATATTTACATATTTTACATAACAACTATCACATAAAAAAATTCTAAGTTAATTTATTATGCAAGATCAATAACACACCTCAAAAGAGGGGGAATGCATAGTCTATTGTCTTAGATACTAAGCCCCTATAGTATAGTTCAAAAACATAATTATAAAAACCTCATATAGTGGATCATAAAATATACACAAAAAGCACATAGAAATAAACTTTTTATATTAGTACCCTATTTGGATATTATTTCACCCAAATCTTGTTGCATTCCCTTACTATTATCCACATACCCATAAAACAATCAATTTCAAATTTTATCAAATTCTCAGGTAGTAAAAAACAATATGCAATAAACACATGGTTCCAATTTCTAGAAAATACTTAGGCTTTATCATAGATTTCTTAGTGTTTGGGGAATCATATGTGACATGTGTTCCAGGATAGAACACAAATTCTTACACAAAATCTCAATTTTTATTAATTGATCTCAAGATCCATATACATTAGATATCATATTGGAGGCATGTGTGGCACATGACTTCCTCCTTGGTTTTGAATAATTTTTTTTGATGGAATGTGATGTAGGTTCATGTACATAATAGATTAAATTTTGTAAAATTTTGTCTTTAAAAGGTTTAAATATTCAAATTTTGTCCATAAGAAGCATATTTTATGCTTCATTTATTTACTCTAGGTCATTTTGGAGTGCTTTTAATTTTCTAGCCAAAATTAGGAAATTGAAATTCTTGAATTTATTTTAATATTTTTGGTGATTTTATTTATTCTTAATGGTTTTATAGGTAATTATATTAATTATTATGGACTAAAATAATCATAATACATGTTTATAGTAATTTTAATGTCTTAATTCAAACTCAACTCTGTAAAACCTTAACCAAAGTCAATCTTGGAGTTAAGCTCATTAATTTGTTAAGATAGTTGAATAAAATATAAGAGTTGGAGTGAAGAGTGTAATAGGAAGAGAGAGAAGTTATTTGGGGTATATTTTATAATACATAATATAAATATCAAGACAATAAGTTTTCAAGAGAGGAAGAAAGCTCAGAAAATGGGGTGTTTTGGTTGTACTATACCACATGATTGCACAAAATTTGTAAAGTTTATTTTGGAAAATTATATCAAGGTATTTATATATATTAATTTTAATTTTTTCCTTAAAACATATATTTTAATTTGGATTTTTTTTCCATACTTGGTAGGATTCAAGAATATAAGTAGGACTATCATATTCCATAAAAACCTACAAGTATAGTCAAAGTGTCACATTATTCATGTTTTGTGCGTGTTAAAAAATAAATATTGAATGAAAAGATAAATTTTTATTTTAAATAATATATACAGGTATAAAAAATGAAAAAATAATCTCTAAAATTCAAATTTGGCTTTTTTGAATCCTCTCAACTAGTATGCAAGCCTATAGACCTTAAAACTAGGGATTTTAGACTAAAACTTCTCTAAAATAAAAATGAACCCTTAGAATTTGATGAATATTTTAAGAAGAATTTATTTTTAATATTTTTTAAATATTTAATTTTTTATATAATTTTAAGCACATACAAAATAAAATATTTGTTGTATTCATTCAATGAGCCTAATAAGAAAGGCTATAAGACCATGTTTTAGCATATTTTGTATTTTTAAGAAAATACAATGAAAATGATCAATTTGAATGCTTGAAATATATATAAGTGTGATAAAGTTTAATAAATAAAAATTATTCCTTTTTTTAATTTTAAACTATCAAAAAAAGGTTTAAGAAGGCTTGTAGGCCTATTTATCTATAAACCCTATTTTGTAGATCTTGAAGTTTTAGGAAAATACAAATCTACTAAAACTATCTTGATCAATTGGGATAACATTATATGAATGTAATAATATATTTAAATCATAATAAATAAATTTTCTAACTCAATTTATTCTCAAAAGGGCTTGTACACCTGTTTGCCTTATTTAAGAAAGTTTGATAGTGAATTCTTCTTTACCCATCAACATCATTTTCGGTATTAGATCAGGTTATGTTATACTTCAGAGGTGACTTGATAATAAATTTTTCATTGATAAAATTTATGAGAAAGTTTTGGAAAATAAAATTTCAATAAATTTAAAGAATGAAACTTAGAGGAGTAGCTAAAGGTGGTGCTAGAGTAGGTCAAAGAAGACAACCAAGAGATGCTTTGCTAGAAGAGATAATACATTTGTAGGAACACTTAGAGGAAATAGAAGTAAATAAAATAATAGAGGTTGACATAGGTGATGTGAGTGAATTAAATCAAGAACCATTAGTATAAGTGGAAAATAAATAATAAGATATAATGGAAGAAATAAACTTAAAAGTATTCATAAGAATATGATCAAAACCTAAATTAGAAGTTCAAATATATGAATATAGATTTAATTTGAAAGAACTTGTGGATTAGATAGCTATAAATGATAGGTATTTTGAGTATGAAGGAATAGAGGATGAAAATAAAGTGAAATTTTCTAGTACAATATTGATAGGTCATGCATCCCTCTAGTAGGATGGAGTTCAAAATGAGAAGAGAAGAAAGACAAACCAAAGATCAATATTTTGGATATAATGGTATCCAAACTAAAATTTAATTTCATTACAAAATATTAATATAATAACATATTGAATAATATTCAAAATATGAATAAAAAATACATGACAATGAAGGACTATACAATGGAGTTAAACAAAATAACAATCATATCAGGTCATATAGAGGAAGATGTGGAAAACATGGAAAGGTAAATCAATATTATAAGGTTTAATATACTAGATTAAATCAATATTTTATCCCCAAAATAATTTGATGAAGTATACCAATTTTCACTCAAAGTAGAGGATAAACTAACTATAAAGTAAACATAGCATTCTCAAGGAAGAGGTAGAATTTTAAGAGGTAGATTTCAACATGGTGTTAAAAATAAATTCTATGTCCATAATTAGGAAGCAATTAGCTCTCAAAGTCAAAGTAAATCTAAAATAGGTGGTTACTCATTTAAAGGAAAAAGACCATACACAAGAGGTAGAGGAATAATAGTTTTGGAAAAGCATTTTAGGTGTAATAAATATGTAGTCAAAATATCATATGACTACCTAGAGAATACTCAGACATGTTATGTTAGGACTGAAGGTTGTAATTAAATTTCTCAAGATGAAAAAGAGAGTGTGGGATCACCATCACATGTGTATGATCCTCAATCAAGAAAACTTTAATGATGAAAGGAATATTAATCTAACCAAAAAAAGAGGTGAAGTAATCAGCCCAAAGGAAAACCTTATTTAGAAACTCAAGTAAATCTAAAGGTAAGTGTTGCAAGGTGATTAGTGATAGTGGTATTATAAATAATATAGTTTCTCCTAATATGGTTGAAAAATTAGGATTTAAGAGAGTAATACATCGCAAACCCTATAAAATTTCATGGATGCAAAAAGTACACCAAGTATTAGTAAATGAATAATGTGAAGTATAATTTATGATAAGTAGTTATTTTTGATGAAGTGTTATGTGACATCATCTTATAGATTTTTACCATGCCTTATTAGGAATACCTTGTCAATTTGACACAAAATCCAAACATGATGGAAGAATTAATACATATATTTTTTATAAATATGGTAAGATGAATACACTAATATAATTGAGAGATGATAATGTAGTAAAAAAATTCAATACTAAGGTATTACTAATGAGTGGTAAATATTTATTATGGTTGGTGCAAGAATAAGTAGGTTTTGCACTAATAGGTAAACCAAATTTAGTTATCACAACCACTAAAATAAATTTTATACCCTTAGAGATTCAAAACATTATAAATAAGTTTGTTTATATAGTAATGGATGAGTTACCTAATGAACTACCTCCTATGATAAGTATAAGCCACCGCATAGACTTCATTCTAGGAGTTAGTCTACTAGACAAGGAAACTTACAAAATAACACCCAAAGGGAAGGAGGAGATAAAAATACAAATGCATGAGTTATTAGACAAAGGTATTATTAATAAGAGTTTAATCCCATGTGTTTTACCAAAAATCCTAAACCATAATAAAGATGGAGGATGGAGAATATATACAGACTCTAAAAGTATTTAAAAAATAACAATTTAGTATAGATTACCATTCCCTAGAATTTATGATCTCATATATTATCTAAGTGGTGCAAGGTAAGTTTAAAATATAGATTTGAAAATTGGCTATCATCAGATAAGGATCAGAGAGGGATATGAAAGGAAGAAAACTTTTAAGACTAATGATGGGATATAGGAATGGCTTGTAATGCCATTTGGCTTGACTAATGCTTCAAGAAAATTCATGAGGATTACAAATGAGGTGTTCAAGGATTTCATAGGTAAGTATTCCATCATTTAATTAGATGATTTTATGATTTAAATTAAATCAAAGGAAAAACATATTAAACATATTAGAATGATCTTAAACAAGTTAAAATAAGAGAAGTTGATAATCAATATTAAGAAGTGAATCTTCATTAATAAAAAGATAATCTTTTTGGGATTTTTCAATTAAAAATAGGGCTTGAAGATGGAAAAATGAAAATTCAAATCCATAATATAATGGCCTACTACAAGTAGTGTATTTGAGGTAAGGCTTTTTCATAATTAGGATAGATTTTACAGAAATTTCATTACAAACTTTAGTGTCATTTGTACTCCAATAGTTGAAACCATCAAAGGTAAAAATAAGAAATTTCAATGTACCTAATAAATTGAGATTTTTTTCAACTTTTAAATAAAAATATCATAGATAAACCTATTCTATCTTTACCTAATTTTCACAATATTTTCCAAGTAGAATGTGATGCTAATGTCATTAAAATATGATCTATTTTAAGCCAAGAGGCAAGGAATATTTCATATTTCAGTGAGAAGATTAATGAATAAAATAAGAAATAATCATCCTATGATTAGGGGTTTTAGACATTGTCCAAGCTTTGAAGAAAATAAGGCACTACTTTTTTCCAAAATAGTGTATACTCCATATAGATAACCATGAATTGCAATTTATTAATAGGTAAGCTAAATTTCATCAAAGGCATATGAAATGGATGCATTTTTTTAAAATATTTTATTTTTTTCTCAAGTATAATAATGGTTAATCTAACAAGTTAAAATATGCATTAAGTAGAACAAATATGATTGTCCATGAATCTCAAGTTAATGCTTTATGATTTGAATCATTGACAGACTTGTATAAGGAAGACCTTGCTTTCAAGGAGGCCTATGAATATTTTGATGATATTATAATAATTTTTAGGAGTACATGTATTAAATACATTATAAAATAAGGATTTTTATTTAGGAGCATCTAACTTTGCATACCCAGAGGATCCATGAGATATAATTTGTTGAAGGAAAAACATAGTGGTATTTTAGTAATGCATTTGGGAAAAAAAAACCTTTATAAATTGAGTGCACATTAATATTGTCCAAGGATGTAAGATTATGTGAATAATTTTATAGATATATCTATAATTTTCAAGCATGCCAAAGGGAAAAGTTAGAATACAAACCTATACTAGCCATTGTCTATTATAAATAGGACATGAGACTCAGTAAACATTTATTTTGTACTTGGGGTTCCAAAGACACAACAAGGTAATTATATTATACTTTTATTGGTTTATATTTTTTATAAAAGGGCACACTTCATATCCTATAATAAAATAAGTGATGTCACCAATATTGCAAACATGTTCTTTAATGAGGTAGTAAGGTTGCTAAGGCTTCCTTGAAGCATTGTGTTTGATAGAGATACAAAATTTGTGGGGAATTTTTGGAGAACAATTTGGAAGAAATTAGAGACTACCTTAATTTTATACTCAACTTACCATCCTCAAACTAATGGTCAAACTGAAGTATTCAATAGTATTTTAGGAAATATAATTAGATGTTTGGTAAGTAGTCATCCAAAATAGTGTCATCTTGTGTTAACTCAAGAAGAATTTACACACAATGACTCTCCAAATATAAGTACAAGATAAAACCCATTCTAAATTATGTCTGAAATAAACCCAAGAGGATTCCATGAGCTGATAAACTTGGCAATGCAAGATAAAAAAGTGTTCAAGGTGAAGATTTTACTACAACCATGTAAGAGTTGTATGAATAGGTCAAACAACAAATGGAGGTAAGAGAAATTAAATATAAAATAATTTATAATATGAGAATAAAATAAGTGAATTTTGACATAGGTGATCTATTGATGGCAAACCTTAGGAAAGAGATATTTCCTAAATGAGAGTATAACAAACTAAAACTAAATAAAATTGGACCTTATAAGGTCTTAAGAAAAATTTCTACCAATACTTATGAGTTGTAACTCCAATTTGACATTGGTATTTCTCTTATATTTAATGTGTCAGGCCTATATAATTTCAAAGGATATGGAAATCACTAAAGACACCTAAATAAATTGATGAACAAGTCATGGATTAGGAGTAATATTTGTCTAAGGCACAATCAGATGAGATAGAAGTTATTCTAGACCAGAAGGTGATGAATAAGACTAGAGACAAAAATTACTTTAAATTCTTGGTAAAATGGATAAAACATCCACTTGAGGATGAAACATGGATGACACCTTATAATTAGCTAAGCATGGTAATTGTTTTGAAGACCTAATGAGTAAGAGCTCATAAACAAATTTTGTTCATAGGTTGTCTAATGCAAGTGCATGTACATAAAATATTGAATTTTGTAAATTTTGGTCTTTATAAGGTTTATAGAGTAAATTATTTTTTGCATAATAATAATATTTTATGCTTCATTGGTTTGTTCTATGTCATTTTGGAGTGTTTCTAGTTTTCCTACCAAAACCAAGAATTTCATTTTTTTAATTTATTTTAAAAAAATTGGTGATTTTATTTGTTATTAATGGGTTTGTAGGTCATTATATTTATTTTAAGTGACTAATAGGGTACTAAGACATGTTTTAAGTTATTTAATGTCTTAATTAAAACTTGATTATGTAAAAACTTAACCAAGGTCAATCTTCGAGTTAAGCTCATTAGTTTTTAAAGATAATTAGAGAAAATATAAGAGTGGAATCAAAGAATGGAATACAAATAGAGATAAGGTACATTTGGGAGAGTGTATAATATAGGATATAAATTTAAATACATAAGGTTTTTAACAAAGGATGAAGAAAGCTCAAAAAACAAGGTGTTTTGGTTGTATTATGCCACAAGATTGCACATAAATAATAATGATTACTTTGTAAAGATTATTTTGGAAAATTCTATCAAGTTATTATTTTATATGAATGTTTATATTTTATTTAAAACATATATTTGAATTTTAAATTACTTTCCTTGATTTATAAGCTTTAAGAATATAAGTAGGACTATAACAGTCCATAAAAGCCTACAGGGATAGTCATAAAAGGGTCATTTTATTCATGTTTTGTGCCTATTAAAAACACAAAATTGAATGAAAAGGTAAATGTTGATTTGGAAAAAAAATTATAGTTTTAAAATTTTAAAATTAATCTCTAAAAATTAAATTTTTCCTTTTTAAAACTGCTCTAAGCTAGTATGCATGCCTGTAGACCTTGAAACTAGGGTTTTTAGACTAAAATTTATATAAAATAAAAATAAACCCTTAGAATTTGATGAAATTTTGTAAGAGGAATATTTTGAGGAATTTTTAAACATTTAATTATTTTAAATAATTTTAATCACTTAAAAAATAAAATATCGGTGATAATCAATCAACATGCCTAATGGGGAAAGCTACAAGACCCTATTTTCACATATTTTCAATTTTAAGGAAAATATAATGAAAAATAATAATTTGAAGGGTTGAAATAACACTAATTAAGTGTAATAAATTTTAAAAATGAAAAAAATATTCATTTTAATTTAAAACTACCACAAAACTGTTTAATAATGTTTGTAGGCCTTATTATTTACAAACCATGTTTTATAAATCTTGAAGTTTAATGTAAATACAAAGTTACTGATTAGTTAGGATAACACTATATGAATATAATAATGTATATAAATCATAATAAATAACTATTTTAACTAAATTTATGCTAAAAAGTCATGAACACATGTTTGCCTTATTTAAGAAAGTTTGAAAGTGAATTCTTCTTTACCCATCACCATCAAAAAGGTAATTATTGACATTTTATCCTCCTATGTTGAATGTCAACCAATAAAATAAAAAAAATTCCAATGGAAACCATAATAACCTTCAAATGATGGTCTATATCTTGTCATGGTCTCATAATGCTACTTAAAAGCTTTTTAACACTTGTTAGAGGTTTTGTGTTATATGTTAGAGCCTGCTTATGAAGTCATCATGTCATAACTATTTTGGGGCCTTTAGAGGATGTGTTAGGATGTCATAATGGTCATTGAAGTTATTTTAATGGTTTCAATGTCTCATGAAACATTGAGAGTAACATTTTCACTATTTGAAAAAAATAAATATCTTTAGCAGAAGTTAACGTAATTTGACAAGATGAAGGTTACTCGGCCTCAATACATTTACGCATGTTTAAAGCCATTTTTTATGAGGCCTTATAAAAAATATGGGATATTTTAAAACATATAATAATATTAAGTTCAATTATCTATTCAAGATCATTATTCATAGGTTTACTCATCCAAACCACTTTCATGTTTTATTTAGTCATTGAGTCATCAAATGACCTTTTAAACTCTCATATAAGGAATCTTACAATGTCAACCTTTGGAGACGGTAATTTTTTAATGTAACATTGTTTTATAAGCATATTTAAAATGTTTCATTAACACCCTATAGTCATTTTAGGGTAGTTTCATATCATAAAGAGTCAATTTTGGAGCTAACCCCTACTTGTATTCATCAAATGGGCCCCACACATGGGAAGGTGTGTCCCTTAAACATACCCATACCATAAAATCTATTTTAAAATTACATTTTACTTATATTTTCCATCCTCCTTTCTACCAATTTCATCCCAAGGTCTGAAGCTTGAGAAAATGCATAAAATAAGCTATTTTATAGGGGTTTCACAAGCTTCTATAGATTTGTAAGATCAAGTCTATATAGAAGGAGGTCAGATATTAAATAAAATAACATGAAAGGTGTTTAAAAGGATTTTAATGACCAAAATTTGAAAGATATTTTTAAAACTAGTTAACTTCTCCATCGATCTCTTTGGTAACCTTGGAAAAGCTCTCAAATTTTTACTCAATTCATATAGGAGAGATAAAATGAGGAACTAATATATTCAATAGATTAATGGTGTCTCATGAAATTTTCATCAATGAATAAGTTATTATTGTTAGGTTGTGGAGCTAAAAGATTCACTGATGCAGACATGGAGGAGGTTGCAGAAGAGTTGCAGAGTGTTACAGACATCGGCGTCGGTCAGGACAACTGACGACGGCAGGAAGGAGACAAAAGGCAACCGACATCGGTCATGGATCGGCCAGCGTCGGCACCCCTAGGTAGTCAGGGACTGGTGTCGGTCACCTGTGGTTTGAGCTGCGAGTACATTACGGGCAGTTGGTTGACGAACCAAGTGTTTACATGTTTAGAGCTAATTTTAGACTGAGAACTATGGATTTAATTATTGTACTATTGTCTAATTATTGTTTGGATGAGATATATATATATATGGACTCATGATTGTATTGTAAAATGTGTGCTAGAAATCCATAGAGCTTTTAGAGAGAGCTAGTGTAGATCCTCCTAGTTCCAAAGGGGTGCTGAGTGTGTATCACCAGGGAGAGTTGCAAGGTCTTCAAGGTCAAGGAGCTGATCCACTGAGGTACTGGTTGAGGAATCATAAGGACTTGGTGAGGAAAGGACAAGGGTTCTTTAGGGGTGTAGAGATATCTACATGGTGAGTAAGGTCTAGTGATTTGCAGGTAGCAGCAGAGAGCAGGAGATCTACTTGGAGTACAGTTGTGTACTTGGTGAACTGGCAGCATGTTACTGACTGGTTGGATAGGTGAACATCAATTATATATTGGAGTTGATTGTTGGGACCGAGAGAGAGAGGGAAGAAGGTCTTGAGGTGTGGCAAAACTTTGAGGTGGAGGAAGAAGTGGCATCTTCCTTATTGTATATTCTTTTGAGTGATTATTAATACAATTGTGTATTGTCTCTCAATTCCTGTGTTGTTTCATATTTCTAGTTACTTATTGATTCTAGTATAATTCCGTGTTTAGTTGCTAATAAAAGAAGTAATCATATGTGCTCTAATTGGTATAGCAAGATCCTGACTCAGTAGGGATCGGAGCATGTTTATTGTTCTAGGTTTCCCTGACAAGTGGTATTAGAGCATTTGGTTGGGTTATTAACAAGTGGTTTCAGATTTGGTAGTGTTTGTTGATTACAAGTTAATCACAGGGGTTTCTAATTGAGTGGGAGTATAGCAATGGTAGAAGGAAGTAAGCTATGAATGGAGAAACTGAATAGCACGAATGGTCTGATTAATGGAAAGAAAGAGTAGAGAAAAATATATTGTTGGTTGGTAGCAGATCAACATGAAGGAACTGAAGATGCAGATGTTGCAGGTGTTGTTGCACAGGATGCTTTGGGAGGTTTCTTGGATGAAGTTGAATCTTGGATAACAGATTATGTTGCCTCTTTCCATGCAGCCCTAGGGAGAGGAGCTGGTGAGCCTTGCCAAAGAACTGGCAAAGGGGAAGTGAAGCTGAAATTGTAGATGGATGACAAACAGTGGTTGAAGGAAGTCATGCAGGTACCGGTCTTGGAGATGAGTCTAATTTCTTCAGGAAATTTGGGTGATGAGAGATGCACTGTAACTCTCATAGTGGATACACTTGAATTAGATGGTGGTAAGAAAGTAGGTATCCTTTATCTATCTACTTATATTACTGATTCACCTTCTGTTGCAGAGATGTGGCTTCATAGGCTTAGTCACATATGTAGGAGGAGAATGCAGGTTCTAAAGTAGAAGACAGATGTTTTTGACAAGCTAAAGAACTAGAAAGCCTTGGTGTTCATAGAGGAGATGATAGACAGAGATCAGGTGAGGGAACTAATTTATTTTGAGTAGAGCAAGGTTTACTTGATTAGGATTTTGATCCATGGAGAGCTCACGGGTAAAAAGTTATCACTTACAGATGAACACAGGTACCGGCATTGGTCACATAGTAATCAATGTCAGCAATAGGAAGACTAACGTCGGTCATGAAGAAACTGATGTCGGCAGAAAGGATACCGGCGTCAGCCAGGGAGATGACATCAGCAGTCAGGGTCAGTGCAGGGAACTGACATCGGTTGGGAGCAGACTGGGAGATGGCCGAGATCGGTCACTGGAATGGATAGTGGGTAGATAACAAGCTATCAACAAGTCTCAAACACTCATGTTGAGGTTAGAAAGGGTAAGTGAACCTCATATTCATTGTTCACCTTCTTTATATTGCTTACTGATGGTTGAGAACTAGGAAGATGTGAAGAGGCAATGCAGGTAGAGTCCAGATACAGTGGGAGCTTGGCATGGATGAGGAGTGTGAGTACCTGGAGAAGAACCAAACAAGTATTCATTGGTAGAGTTGTCAGCTAGAAGAAAGCACTGAGAGATGGAATGGATTCCTATTTTAAAGAAGAGAGTGGATGGATACAAGAGATGGAAGGCTAAGGTATAAGGTCTTGAAGAAGCTGCAGGGCAGTGGTACAAGTTTTGACAAGTGGATGACTAAGCATGGATTCAGTCAATGTCAATGTAACTATTGTGGTTTTGTTCTTACCAGGTGGATGATGAGTCTTGACATTAGCTAGTTACTGTATGTGGATGGTTTCCTAGCAGGTTTTGTACATACAGGGATTTGCTGAGCTAAAAGGTAAGGTTAGTTCAGAGGTGTGTCATGGAGAATTTGGAGCAGCAAAATTCTTTGGCATAAGAGACATGGAGATTTTATCTCTACTGGGAGCTTATGTGAATACGGTGTTGGCGAGGTTCATTACGTAGGATGCAGAATTGGTAAGCACACCAATGGCTGGACAGTTCAAGCTTAGCTTGAAATAGGGTTCAAAATCACATGAGGTCTATTGTAGGCCTGAGTTTTCCCAATTTAGTGGGGGTTGTCAGAAATTATGGAGCCAATTCAGGGAAGGAGTACTGGAGGGCAGTTCAGTGGGACTAGCAGCAGGGATTCTTGTTATGTAGGGTCAAGTTCTTCACTACATGGATGTGTAGGTTCGGATGTGGTAGGTTACTTGAATGACAGGTATAGAATCATAGGTTGTGTTGTGGTTAGTCTTCAATATTGATCTTGAAGAGGGATACAAGCCAGGAAACAGATTAGATGGGCTATAGATATAGGTACATGTGCAGCTATTTATCTCCAAGTGGGAGATTATTAGGTTATGGAGCTAAAAGCTTCACTGATGCAGAAATGGAGGAGGTTGCAGAAGAGTTGCAGAGTGTCACAGACACTGGCATCGGTTAGGACAACCGACGACGGTAGGAAGGAGAGAGAAGGCAACCGACATCGGTCATGGATCGGCCGGTGTCAGCACCCCCAGGCAGTCACAAACTGACATCGGTCACCTGTGGTTTGAGCTGTGAGTACATTATGGGCAGTTGGTTGATAAACCAAGTGTTTGCATGTTTAGAGCTAATTTTAGACTGAGAGCTATGGATTTAATTATTTTACTATTGTCTAATTATTGTTTGGATGAGATCTATATATGGACTCATGATTGTATTGTAAAATGTGTGCTAGAAAGCCATAGAGCTTTTAGAGAGAGCTAGTGTAGCTCCTCCTAGTTCCAAAGGGGTGCTGAGTGTGTATGATCAGGGAGAGTTGCAAGGTCTGCAAGGTCAAGGAGCTGATCCACTGGGGTACTAGTTGAGGAATCATAAGGACTTGGTGAGGCAAGGATAAGGGTTCTTTAGGGGTGTAGAGATATCTACATGGTGAGTAAGGTCTAGTGATTTGCAGGTAGCAGTAGAGAGCAGGAGATCTACTTGGAGTACGGTTGTGTACTTGGTGAACTGGCATCATGTTACTGACTGGTTGTATAGGTGAACATCAATTCTATATTGGAGTTGATTTTTAGGACCGAGAGAGAGAGGGAAGAACGTCTTGAGGTGTGGTGAACCTTTGAGGTGGAGGAAGAAGTGGCATCTTCCTTATTGTATATTCTTCTGAGTGATTATTAATACAATTGTGTATTGTCTCTCAATTCCTGTGTTGTTTCATATTTCTAGTTACTTATTGATCCTAGTATAATTCTGTGTTTAGTTGCTAATACAAGAAGTAATCATATGTGCTCTAATTGGTAGAGCAAGATCCTGACTCAGTAGGGATCAGAGCATGTTTATTGTTCTAGGTTTCCCTGACAATTATATTCATTTCCCATACTTTATGAATAATGGATAAGAATCTGGGGAGTCAAGTTGTCTCCTTCATCTATGTAGGGGTCAAAATTGCATCAACTTTGGTGTAATCTTGAAATGGTTTTCCAATAAGTGTCTGAATATGTCTTATATAGGTAATGGAAGGCCATATCCATCACCATCCTCACATGGATGATATATTTGGGCCCTATGATCAATAAAATAATCAATATGTCACATGTGTAGGTTGTAAATAATGTTGCTAATTGTTATAGAGTCTTCAAGGCATGATAATGGGATTGTAAAAAAAATTAGTATTAATTTGATAAGAATAGATATAATTTATCCATAAGTCACTATATGTATTTTTACCCTTATAATTCTTACTTAGCTATACTCAGGATCCATTCCTATGCCTAAAATCTTTGAGAGACAAGACCTCACACAATCACAACAAACACATTACATAAATTAATTACATGGGGTGTTGATTATTGGATGGGGTGTAGAAGGTTTTTGAATAATATTAAAAATTCATTGGATTATATTAAGGGTATGGGAGATGAAAAAATTAGGTTCAAATAGAGACCAGTACATCAACTCTTCCTATGAAGATTATTCAGTCAAGGCTTGCACACACAGGTTAATGCTGTCAAGTTCAAGAGACCTTGATGGAATGTTGACTAATGGGATGGAATATTGGAGATATTAATAATACCTAAGGATTCATAAGGACACATGAATAAATATGGGATGGAATAATTAGGGTCAAATAAAGACCAAATACACCAAACTCACTCCAAAAGATGATAAACCCAATCAAGACTCCCTTTGAACACACACTGACTATGACTATAAGGTAGGTGAAACATGGATGGTTTTAGGTTAGTAATATTCATATGGTTATAAATAATTAGTGATAGGACAGAAAGATGATAATGGAACCCATTATAATAATTTTTCATTAAAATCCACCCCTAAAGTGGTCACACATAGTTAAGAGGCCTAGGATCACCACCTACAATCCTGACTATAAAAGCAGGGTAGTTCAAAAAAAGGAGTCATTTTAAAGGTCTATTTAAGTGTATGAGGTGAAAAATAATGATAAAATTAATAAGGATAATGTGAATGTTAATAATTAAAAAATTCTCATGAAAGTAAAACCCATTTCTCACACAGTTAAAGGCATAGGATAACCACCTACAAGTAGGATCATATAATAAGACTGAAAGAGTATTGAAACCTATGTAGAGGTGAAGGGTTAGAATGGAAATTAATGAAATATTAATTTTATACTTAAATCACTCAGTCTTAATTATGTGATTGGGTATTTGAGACATCAAAATGTTTTCATAGTTCAGACAAACCTAGTTGTACCTATAGGAAGGATCATAATAAGAAGAGTTGAAGCATAGAAATCTACATGGTAGTGAGCTGAAATAAGGGTAAGAGAGTTTTCTCATTTATTTAAAATAATATCAATATACTTATTATAATATTATCCTCTGAGGTAACAAAGGCCTTGACAGGTTATTAAGCCTATTAGGGTTAAACTAACATGTACAAGACTAGACATAAAAATTGAAGGTATTTGCACATTTTGATGTTGCTAGAGGTATGATACACATAAGGAGGAAGTAGGAATATATATAAAAAATGGTTAAAAAAATATATTAGAGTCTCAGTTGAGGTAAAATATCCCAAACCCAAGAATTAGGGGCTATACAAGCCTGATGATGCATAAACCCTAAGAAAAGAGTTTAATAGGTATACAAGAAGCAAAATGGAATGGAGGCCTAATACCAAAGGTGGTATAAGACATCAGGGAACATTAAAAAAATTTATAACCCACCATGATTGTGGTTAGAGGAATAAATGACTATCCTAAATCCCTAACATTGGCTATGAAATATTTAAGCATGGTAGTAAAAAGCAGTTTGGATAGACTCACATGAGAGATGGAGATTAAGATGGATTTTAGGCATCTAGAGAAAATTTAATAAGGGTGAAATCAAGTATGTGAAGGTGTTATTATTATTAGTATTTAGCCAGACTACTTATAATAGGCTTAGATTGATTATTAGGCTTATAAGGCCTAAACCATCCTCAAGGCCTCAAGACCCCATCCTTTGTCTTGTGGAATATAAAATCCCCCCAATTAGATTGAATGTCATTAAGAGATGTGTGATGATGATTCAGGTCTTAGGATTTTTTTTTTACATAGGATAAATATAAAAGTGATCAATTTGTTCTTGAGAGCCCTCTCGAGCTCAACAATCCTAATTAGCCATCTTGAGCCACTAATTAAAAAAATGGTATCTTTAATAGAAAAGTAATTCAAATATGATGATCTTAAGGGGAATTTTCACCCAATATACACTTATAATCCATGAAGGAAAGACTTATATTAAGGGGCCCATCTCTATGAATCATCATTAACACTATAACCATGCATAGAAAGCTTACAAAGAGTTTGAAGTATACCAAATTGCACTCATATCTCTCCATATAATATGCAGAGTATAAAGAGCTATTAAATATATTTTAATGGGTATTTGGGATAAATTTTCATGGAAATAATATTTGGTTTAGAGTTGCATTCTCTATGAACTATTGTTAATATGGTAGACCTCCTAAACCCTAATTAAACCTTGAGACAAACCCAATGAATTAAATTTAGAGACAAATCCACTTAATTTACATAAATTTGTCATAATAACATTTTAATCACATATTAAAATCAGATAATATTCTTTCCATGGTACTAACTTGTACATACATGTGTATGGACCTCTTAAAAATCATGTTTTATAGGGTTTAGTGATGTTTATAAGGTACATAAATTTATGGATAGATAAAAATAATGTAGGAAGATATTTTTGGTTGTATTTAACCTATTAAAACAAATAAACACTATTTTTACATCATATAAAGACTCCTATAAGTCTTCACCAAATAGGTAGTATATGAAAGCTAGTGAAAGGAATCCTAGTCACCTAAATGGGGTGAAACTACAGGTGTATAATATTTGTTAAGTGCATGTAATTATGTAGCTTAATCATTTATGTCTAATCCATGACCAATCACCTTTTAAATGAGTTTTTTTTTTCAGGTTTAATGGCCACCAAACACATAACACTAAGCCACTAAGCCTAATTACCTAAGTATGGCCTAATTGGTCAACAAGAAGAGATGTAATTTAGAGTAGATGGATGTTAGAGTAGTTATTATAGGGTAATTAAACCATGTAACTAATTATTAAAGGAAATAAAGGCACTTATCCATGGTCATTATGATGGAAAGGCCAGTTTCTTAGCCTAGTTAACATGTAAGGAGAAGGGTAGGATGCTTAGTAACTCATAGTGGCCTAATTGAATCACATTAATGTTTGTAGATAACATTAAAAGAGGGTTATTAAACATATTTGGTCATCTCCATGCCTTTAATTAATTCAACCAAGCTGACACTAGCCTCCATCACTCCATTTCAATGCCCAAAATTGCCCATTAAAGACCACCAACACATGGAGGGAGTATGAAGATTGTTATGATTGCTTGTAGCTAATGATGGAGTGAATGTGAGTCATTCATGACCTCTACCTATCTTTTACATGACATAATTTATTCTCTCACCTTATCATTATTCTATATATGTATACCTTAAGGCCATTGTAACTATCCCTTACCTAGGTATGAGGAAACTCTACCTAGATTTTTACCTTATAAACCTCTTTACCTAATGCAAATGATTATTTCATATTATTTGATACTATTTTAGTGTGTTATAATTGTTTTATTTTCACATGTGGTATGTCTCACTCCTTTTTTAGGTACTTGTCTCACCTAGTTATTGGTATATGGTCCTATATAGGTCACATAATGTGTCAGAGTGATGAGTGGGTGAGCTTAGAGTGGAAGTTTGACTACTAAGTGTCTGGATTCAGACCTTACCATCATTACCCTCATGTTTTTACCACTTAGTAAAACCTATATGTGAAACACTATTACATAGGAGCTCTTAGAGATAAAATATTCAATCACTTGTCTTGTTTAGTGTGTTTTTTAAGGTCAAATATAGTGGATAGATGATATTGGTGTGTCACCTCCAATAATATAGGTTTCCATTTTAGTTTTTTACCTCTGTCCATTTTTACCCCAACAATTAGTATGTCTTAGTGATTTGAGATAAATATATGGACCAGTGGAGCTAACCCCATAACTTAGAGGTTTCATCCTCCTATAGGTCACCCATAACCTTTGGCCTAATACCATGCTATCCTAAGCTTGGAGAGATTGAACCATCTTCTAATAAAGGTGCATCTTGGAGTGTTAACACTTTTGGATTGATGAGTGAGACTAAATATTTGAGTAATTAGAGTAGCTACTTGTGGCACTTGATCATACTAGTTAGCTTCAAACACTTAGGTGGAAAATTTATAATTAGGGTTTCATGTCAAGGGTCATTAAAAGCATCCCACTTAATGGTAAGAGCATCTTATTTACTTGTAATCCACTATATTCTTTAGTTATTTCATGACGTGTAATGGATACATATGAACCTTACATATATCATATACCTCCTTTTCAACAACCTATAACCCATACCAGCCTTATGATGTTTACCACCAATAATATGTTGACACTTACCCTCCTTATGTGTCCTATTCACCTTCTTATCATCCCACCTATCCCCTTGATCATTATTGGAAAGGTTATAGTACCCCTAATTAGCCTATCCATGTCTCAAACCAATCCATATCAGACCTTAAGCAAACTCTTTTGAGTTATGAAAAGTACATCACGAGGATTGATACATAATGAATTTATGCTCAAGAAATCCCTAGTCACCTTATTAAGAATGTGAGAAACTTATTTCAGTTAATCAAGAGAGAATGGGCACCTATCTCATGAGGTAAAATTAGTTAAGGGAAACTAGTAACATGTTAAATATAAGTGGTTTGATTACAGCTATAGAGTAGAAACTAATAGTCCATGAGGGGTAGTAAATCCAATTTTACCAGCTTCATGTACCCTCCTCTATCTTACATCATCACTCTACTAATAATCCTATCCTCCATTAATATTAAAAATCAAGTGAGCATAAAAACATTCTAAGTTATTCACAATCTCCTCAAACCTTACCTAATTGGAATTCCATCTAAGAAACCATGAAAAGGAGGGAAGAAATGTGTGTTAAGAGGTTTGAGTTTCATGGTCTAGATTAGATATTAAAGGTGGTAACAAGGTGCTAAGAATAGAGAAGTAACTCCCATACTAGGAATAGCCGGTCAAAGGAGTTACTTATGACATTCTTATGACACCTATGACACATCTATGACACACATCTCCACATAATCTAGCCTATCCCATGAATGTAGGAAAAATCCATGTATGCACAAATATATAATTTCCCTAATTAAATAATAGGGAAAAATAAAAACCTATACTAATACCCCCCATAATCGCAACTTAGGTGGGTAGTGTGGAAATATAAAATGGATCCTAGCAATTAGGCCTGATGAGGTACCCATGTACAAAATCAATCTCCCATAAGATAGAGAAAAGGAGAAAACCCATAGGAAAAAACTCCCCCCCAAAAGAGAGACATAAATAAATGAGAAGGCTAGAAGGCCCCCCATGAAGATGATGATGTTGCAGATGTAGACCACACCCTAAGAAGAGCTCATAGATGAATGAACTTGCTCTCGGTGAAAGGTTTGGTGAAGATGTCTGTAACCTACTTTTAAGACTGGCAAAAGATTAAGTTAATGACCTAACTATGAATAAGCTCCCAAATGAAATGCATGTGAATCTCTATGTGCTTGGTCCACTGGTGCTGAATTAGATTCTTTCAAACTGAATAGTACTCTGGTTGTCACAATAAATGATGGTGGGCTGCCTGATAGGAATGCCAAACTTAGAAAGTATCCCCTAAATCCAAATAGCCTTAGTAGCTACATTAATAGCTCCCTTGTACTCTACCTCTGTGGATGATATAGCAATAACATTTTGATTCTTGCTAGACCAAATGATAGGACCAAAACCTAGAGAGAACATGTAACCAGAAGTGGACTTGCAAGTTTGCGAATCGCCAACCCAGTCTGAATCTTTGTATCCAACAAAGTCAACCTCTATGCCAAATTTGTAATGAATCTTGTATCTATGTGAACCCTGTATGTAATGGAATATCCTCTTAGTTGCTTTCCAATGCAACTCATGAGGTTCCTGATAAATCTAGAGACAAGTCCCACTGTATATGATATGTCAGGCCTAGTGTGAGTCAAGTAGATGATACTACCAAAAAATTTTGATACCGAGTGGCATCAACCAATGGTAAAGAATAGTCAACCTCAAGCTTTAATCCTAATAGAAAGGGAGTCAGAGATGGCTTTCAATCAGCCATGTGAAATTGAGCCAATAAGTCAAGAGTATACTTAGGCTATGCAAGAGAAATCCCTAAATCTGACTGTGAGATCTCGATGCCAAGGAAGTAGTACAACAAACCCAAGTCTGTCATGTCAAATCTATCCTAAAGAGATGCCTTCACCACTAAAATAGCCAATGAGGAACTCCTGGTGATTAAAAGGTCATCAACATAAAGAACCAGAATCAAGAGCAAGTTATCCTAGCATAAAAAGTAGACATTAGGATTAGAATGGCACCTACTGAAACCCGTTATGAGAAGGAAGGAATCCATCTTGGAAGACCATGCCTGTGGGGCCTATTTGAGGCCACAAATAGATTTCCTAAGTCTGCATACTAAGAAAGAGACTTGAATAAATCCTAGCAGTTGCTCCATGTAGATCTCCTCCTCTAGGTCTCTATGAAGAAAGGCACTCTTCACATCCATCTCGTGCACATCCCAACCATGTGCTGCAGCAATAGCTAAGGAGAGTTGGATAAAAGTCATCTTTGAAATGGGTGCAAAGGTCTCTGAGTAGTCAATGCCTACCACCTGTGAGAAACCCTTGGCAACCAATTGTGCCTTGTACTTATCAACCAACCCAACTACTGCAAACTTGGTCTTATAAATCCACCTACATCGAACCATTTTCCTTCCCTTATGAAGTGAAGTCAAATCCCAAGTGTGATTTTTGATTAGGGAAGAATATTCTTCCTCCATAGAACTATCCCACTTAAGTACCCCTGATGCCTCTCAAAAAGTCTATGGATCCAAAATTGAAGAAAAGAAGGCATGTGGATCTCTTTGAAAACCCCCTAGTACGTCTGTCATCTATAGGATCTCCTGCCTAGGTGCCATTACTCTCAAGTGTCTGTCTGGCCTAAAGTGGCCCAGATGTAGGTGAGTCAGGTGTTAACTCCTCATCCTCTGACTGACTGGAGGTAGATGACTCTGCATCACTATCCTCACTGTCTAAACTCAAAGAAGAAGAAGATGTCTCTGGCTCAAAAACCTATTGTGGCTGATCTAAATTTGATGAGGAATCATCATGAAGAAGTAGATCAGATGAGGGAGAAGAAGTGCCAAGTGTTGAGTCTCTAGGATTCTCCTAAAAATGAACACTTCTCTTGATGAAAAACTCGTGAGTGACTAGATCTAGAAGGTGATACCCCTTAACACCATCCGAATATCCTACAAAGATGTAAGGCTTGGACTGACATTCCATAGCTTTGCATTCCTTCTTCAGTATGTGGGCCATGGTTGGGGATCTAAAAACCCTAAGGTGCTCAACATCAAGTTTCCTTTTATGCCAAGATTTAAAGGGTATTATCCCTTTTAAATCTTTATGATGAACCCTATTTTTAATGTAGCAAGCACAATTGATGGCTTCAGCCCAGTACTATGGTGCTAAGGATTTGGAGTGAATCATACAGCCACCCATCTCTTTCAAGAACCCATTTTTGCATTTTGTAACCCCATTCTATAAAGGACTATAAGTGACTGTGCACTAAAAATCAATCCCCTCTATGGTGCGAAATTGCTCAAACCTATTGTTGACATACTCCCCTCCATTATCAATTCAAAGAACCTTGATGGATTTCTCACTCTATTTCTCAAAAATAGCCTTGAAGTCTAGAAAATTTTCAAACACTTTAGACTTTTGTTTGAGAAAATATATCCAAGTGTACTTAGAGAAATCATCAATGAAAGTGAGGATGTACTTGGCCCTTGTGAAATATGGTTTGGGAAAGGGTCCTAATACATCACTATGGACTAACTCCAAAGGTTGTGAAGCCCTCCAAGCTTTTCCTTTGTCAAATTTTGCTTTGGGATGCTTCCCAAGGGAGCACCCCTCACAAAGTCCTTTTCAGAATTGGACATGAGGCAAGCCAATGACCATGTCATGTTTACAGAGTTGCTCAAGGTAGTAGTAGTTAAGGTGGCCAAAAAACTCATACCATAATTTGTTAACTCCATTTGAATGAGTCAAAAATGCTATTGGAGAAGAATTAGGTGCAAAATGTGAGGTGTATAACCTTACTTGGTGATCTGCCCTACCCACTACCACTGTAGTATCACTATACAACTCCTTGATAGCCACCGAATCTGGTGAAAACTCAACTCTCATGCCCTAACCAATGTGAGTGATTTGGTACACTAATAGGAGATTGGTTAAAAGAGAAGGAACACTTAGAACATTATTGAATGTTCCTCCTTCCATTTCAACTGACCCTCTCCCTAAAATAGAAATTGATGTGTCATCACATAAACTAATCGAAGTCATGCTACAAGGCTCTAAAGATGAAAACTCAACTAGGAAAGAGCCCATGTGGTGAGAAGCACTCGAGTCAATGACCCATGAAGATGTATAAGTTGTTGTAGCTATAAGGGCCTTGCCCTTTTCTCTCTCCTTACCCTTGCCTTTTGCCTTAGTAGAATCTTGGGTAGATGAATTATGCTTGATGGACTCAGGAAAACTTATGTTGTGCTTCTCTACAAGATGAGTTAGGTGATAAATTTGTTTCTTCATGCATTTGTGTTCATCATGCTCTGTATTCTTACAATAGGCACACTTAACCTTCTCCTTCTTAGGTTTAGAATTGAAGGAGGAAGAGTCAGTGTTGTTTTTGGTAGGATTGTGGTTTTATTTCTTCTTCTCATGGGGCACTTTCCAAAGAAGGTATTTTCCATGTAGTGCAAAGGGCACTTTTTGTGGCATGGAAAGTGGAGACAAAGAATTAATAGCTTAGACATAACTTAGAGAGAATAGAAAGGATTAGTTGATCATCTTTCTTCTCTATCCCACATTCTTTCATTTGCAATCTAAGGGCCTTAAACTTAGTGAAGAATTCCTATAGGGTGTCAAAGTTGCTATGACTTAGACTTATGAGTTCATTTTCAAGCTCATGACCTCTCATCTCATCAAGCTTCCCAAATAAGATTTCTAGGGTGTCCCATATGTCTTTGGGAGTCTTGGAGGTTTATAAATGGAAGAGAAGTTCTAGAGACATAGACAAGCTCAGTAATCCATAGGATTCATCCTTACGATTGTACCACTTGACCTTTTCAACATTAGTGTTAGGTTCTTACTTCAATACCCATAGTGATCATATATAACCCTTTGCTTCTAAGAATGATTGACATTTTAACCTTCCATTCATGATAGTTGAAGGGTGTTAGGGGTTTAAGTTGAAAATAATCCATTTTAAGATAAATTTAGGTGAAGTTGTGTTGATTGGAAGTTGTGAAATTATGTAGAAAGGATAATGAAAGCAAAGATTACAAGTGTTGAAAAGTAATCAAACCCCCCCTAAAATGTTAAACCCCACCAAATATGCAAGTTCACACTCAAAATATGTCAGGTTCAGCTGAGAATGCATCTTAGAGAAATCAGTGCAAGACATTTAGCAAACAAGACATCAGACTCAGCTGAAAATGCGTCGTGAGAGACCCAAATTTTAGGCACTTTATAAACTAGTGCATTTTTAACAAATAACAAGCCTACACTATGGAGAATTGAAATAAAAACATTTTTTCAAAAAATGGCACCTAAATCTAAAGTACCATTTGCAAGATATTAAAGATTCAATTTCATGTAAACTAGTGTTTTTGGAAAAAACAACACTAAAATGTTTTAAAAATGCCTATTTTGAGAGAGAAGGTGGCTTTCCAACCACTCATTAGACTCGGCACAAAGTGAGGAATCCAAAAGATGTCTTTGTGAGGGGGAATTGGCTCCTACCAACCTGGACCTCACCCTTCATCTTTGACAATCGAATATACAAGCTTTAAAAAAACTCAAATATTGCTCAATCAAAGAACCCCTAAAAAAATATGATTTGGCACTTTATATTAGTGCATTTACAACTGCCACTAGCAAAAAATACTAAGTGGTCTTGATTTCAATGCATTACAAAACCCTAATGAAGAGCATATGCTAGAAATACAACTTTGGCATAATATCCAAAGAAATAAATAGCACCACTACAATATACTAAAAAAATCTTGCACTTTCAAAAAAATAATCATCTCGATATGAGGTATTATGTGAAAATTATGATCCTCTGAAGATCCCAAAATGAGAACCGTGTAATGTCACGACTGAGAATCTACTATTTCAGAAAAATCTTGGCATCAAAATCAAAAAAAATCTGCACTAGTGCATAGAGCATGAAAAAATAGCCAAAAAAAAAATTGTGGGAAAAGGAGTTTGTATGAGCAAGAACGGAGCATTTGAAAAATACCTTCAAAATTACAACCGCCAATGTAGAGGGGTCCTGCTGTAGCTTTCTGAGCATGTTTTTACAAAGTATATAGAATGTATGTAAAAACTAAAAGATACTTAGATGGTTTTTTTGGGCTGTGAACAAAACCCAAAAGGAATTTTTCTTGCTGATGTATAGAAGATGTAGATCTAGTGTAAAATAGATTTCTTTAGATAGAAAAAATGACCCCAACAACCAAAAAAATGGCATGCAAAGGTAGAATCATCTAACAATATATTTCAAAGGCATGTGATAACCTATAATTCTGATTAAAACACAAAATATGCAAGTTGATTGACATATATAAGATTATTAGATCTTGCAAAATCCTACTTGTATGTATATGGAGAGACCAAACAAGCCATGGAAGGAACAAAAGCATGGATAACTAGCAATATCTCCCATAAATTTTCAAATTTCACAAAAAAAATGCCTTAACAAAGCTCTAGATTTCAATGAAAGTAATAGCAAAATAGACAACTAATTACCGGGGTGGCTTTGATACCATATCGAAGGATTTGCCAAGGTTCAAATAATGAGGATGGATGAGTTGTGGTTGCATGGGATGAAGCAAGTGAATACCACAAAATGCTAAAGTAAATGAAATCAAACCAAAGACAATTGCATAGACAATTTGGAGAAAAGTCAAAATTCCATTAACATGAGATGGCTATAATGAAGAATACATATAGGAGAGCTAGTAAGTAACTCCTCCACAAATGGTGGTCAAAGCACCCCAAGAATAGACTGTAACTCCTCCATGAAAGGTGGAGACAAGGTGCTAAGAATAGAGAAGTAACTCCCATACCTGGAATAGCTAGTCAAAGGAGTTACTTATGACATTCTTATGACACCTATGACAAATCTATGACACACATCTCCACATAAGCTAGCCTATCCCATGAATGTAGGAAAACTCCATGTATGCACAAATTTATAATTTCCCTAATTAAATATTAGGGAAAAATAAAAACCTATACTAATAGTTACCTAAGAATGGGGTGATCTCTAAGATTTCCTTGATGACATGATAACCACTCTTTGTCATGATATTCTCAAAGAGTGTAAAAGTGAAACATTTGTTCAACTTGAAGTAGTTACAAGACAAAAGGATATCCTTCAGGAGTCTTAAAATGTTAGATAAAAGGTATGTGTTGATGTTGAATATCCTATTTGCGTTGAAGATGAAGGACCCATTCTTTGTTTCCAATATGAGTTTTTTAATGGACATGAGGTCTCAACAGTGGATGAGACATTAAAACATGGTGATGATCACATGGAGTATCAAGAGGATAATGAAGATATTTGGAAAAAGTACATAAATATTTTAAATGATCGTGAAGCTCTTCTTGGATTTGTACCTCCTATGGGTAATATTGAGGATGCTTCAATTTTTGATCTTTTCAAGTGTCATCCACAAGAGGAGTAGGCTCAATATGATGAAAAGAAGGATGAAATGTTTGTTGTAGTAGTGCCTCAAGTTGATATTCCTAAACATAAGCCAAGTGAAGATACTTTTCCATTTAATATGTCTCATGAGGCTCAAGATGTAGATAACAAAGGCCATAGTGATATGTAGAATCCATGCTTGGAAAACTTCAAAGAGCTCGAAGGTCTTGATGAGTCACCATATCAAATAGAACAAAATGAAGACATAAACCAAGGCATAAAAGTTTGGTTGTCAAGATAATCATTACATGCAAGCATGGTAAATTAGGATCAACCCATGACTAAGGTAGAATTTACATAAATCATTCAAACTAGACTAGTCTGAGATGAATATGATTTGGTAATTGACTCACCTAGCCAGCTTATGCACCTAATAATGGGGAAAGATAACCTATTTATTCTTATAAGATACTATGAACATGCGAAAATCCTCAAACACAAGTGGAAGTTCTCTTGTAGTGAACAATATATGATTATAATCCAATCAACACATGATGATATACCCCCATAGTACCATGGTTATCAAAGGAACATTCCATTTGATCTTGGAGGAGAAAGGTGTTTGGTATTAGGTTAGTTGTTTCTAATAATTTTTTATCTTGTTTCCAATAAGTGTGTCTCTCAAAAGTATCATGTGTTTTTACCTTATTTTATTGATGTCATATCTTCTTTCTTTGTTTAGGTCTCACATGTTGTTTCTTAGGTGTTAGGTGTTGTTTATTTTGGTTTTTTTCCTTATGTGTGGTTGTTTTAATAGTCTTAGAGGTTTCATGTTTGATAATAACTAGTCTAATCATCAGTTAAAATGAGGAGTTTATCTTGATTGAGTTTTATGCCTATCATGTAGAGATAGTGGATTCCCTTAACCAACAAGCTATTCAACCCATATGAGTAAAAAAATATATTGACATTTTAGCTTCTTAGGCTGAATGTCAAGCCATAAATTCAAAAGCTTTCCCATGAAACAAGTCCAAACCTACACATGATGGTATATATCTTGTCATGGTTTACTATTGCTCCTTAAAATCCTTTTATCACTTGTTAGAGGTGTCGTGTTATATGCTAGAGATTGCTTGAGATTTCATCATGTCATAGTTATTTTTGAGCCTTTAGAGGATGTGTTAGGCTATCATGATGGTCATTTAAGTGATTGTAATGGTGTCAATCTCTGATTAAACCTAGAGAGTAGTATTTTCCTTGTTTGAAAAAATTAAGGGCCTTTAGTAGAAGTTAAGGAAATTTGATAAGATTAAGGTTGTTAGTCCTCATTACATTTAGGCTTGTTTCAAGCCATTTATTATAATATATGACTTTTAAATAATATGGTAGATATTAAAACCTTTTTTAAACCATAATATGATGTTTTCAAGGTCATTATTCATGAGTTTATTCATCCAAACTAGTTACATGCCTTATTTAGCCCCTAAGTCATCAAATGACTTTCCAAACTCTCATATAAGTCATCTTACATTGTGAAACTTTTTAAATTTGAATTTTTAAATGTTATATTGTTTTATAAGGATCTTTAAAAGGTTTAATTAACACCCTATAGTCATTTTGGGTAGTTTCATATCATAAAGAGTCCATTTTAGAGCCAAGCCCACCTTTTATGCATCAAATGGGCCCCACGCATGGGAAGGTATGTCCCAACAACATCCCCCAAACCATACAATAAATTTTAAAATGCCATTTTAATTTTAGTTTCACTCTTTATACCCACCAATGGTGTCTTGAGGTCTAAAACTTAAGAAAATGAAGAAAAGAAGCTATTTTATAGGGGTTTTACAAACTTGTATGAATTTGTACGGTTAGGTCCATACATAGGGAGGTTTTAAATTGAATCATAGACAATTTTATATTTCTCAAAGTATTTTCATAACCAAAATGTGCAAGATAGGTCTAAAACTGATCCACTTCTCCATCGAGCTTTTTAGTAGCCTTAGACAAACTCTTAGATTTTTGCTCAATTTGTATAAAAGAGATAAAATTGTAGACACCAATATCGTGTCAACCCCCCTTGGTCCCTTTCTAAATGTTAACACTCCTAACCCACACTTGCACACCTTATTAATTTAAAAACTACTTATTTTAAATTAATTACCTCACCTTGGACACCTCACCTAGACACCTCACCCTAAGACCATTTCATAGCCTATGAGTCAGCTTGAAACTAGGTCTTCTAAATCCTAACTACCCATGACCTATTCTCACTCCATCTTAACTCCCTAACCAACTCTCATGCCTCATAAGCCCTTGTTTTAACCGTTCTCCAATGGAAAAGGCACTTGGCAGGTGGAGAAATGGGCAAAGAGCTAAAAATAGTCCTTTTACGTATTCTCTCTACTGACGTCAATTAACCCTCAGCTGATGCTAATGGGATCACCAATGTCGGTTACATAAGTTAAGCTCTAAACATTGAGCTACCCCTGCCTTCTCACAGATTCGCATGCACATTCTGATTCAAGCACCAAAACTTGACTATCATTCTCCTGGCTACCAAAGCTCTGCACAAATCATTCTAGAGACTGGATTGAGAGACTATACAAGGACCTTGGGATACTAAATTGAAGCAATCCGTGTTCGCTTGATTGGCTCACAACACCAGTCATATCAGCCACAACAGGAATCTCCATTCTGACACCTCTGGGTCTTCACCCTATAATGTTAAGTACTCTAGTCTTCATTTCAAAAGTTTTAGAATATATTGTTAGTTAGTTTTCATTAATATTTCTAAATACTATTGAGAGGCCCGACTTCTTCTGTGGAGGGGCTGAAATGCCTTCCCCTTATTCTTACCTTATTTTCACACCTATCCTCTACCGTTACCCTTCCTCAGACCTCATTCACCTTCCCATAACCCTGCACCAACCTCTAAACTTATAGAAACTCTTCTATCCACCATGAAAACAACTTGAAAATTGGCAATCCAACTGATGCCGACATCATTTACCAACTGACCTCGGTAGACCAACTGACATTGGTGACTGTGTTCTGAACTAACAAACCAAAAAACCTATCCTAATAGCCCATAGACTAGACAAAACCTTTAGCCAACATTCTGTAACATTCTGAGACTGTAGGAAATAGGTACACACCATCTACCTTTCCATTTCTTTAGTCTTTTATCATTTCCTTTTATTCAACATTTTTATCTTTAAATAGTGGACTGTCATCCCTCAAGGAGCTTTACACTTTCGGGACTGAGCGCGTAGCTTGGCAGTCTACTATATCCTCTTCTAACATTTTTCTTGTTCAAGTTTCTTTCTTTCTGTAGGTGTTTCCTCCACAACAAAAGAGGAGCTCTCATAAAGCTTGGATATGGTGCGCATTAAATCCGGGTAACATCTAACCCACAACCTCTTAGCTTTAGTTTCTTTCTCATTCAAATTAATTAGTAAAAATCTAGAGAAACATTCTAGCATGCCTGGTGGGACCCTTGGAGTTTTCCTTGGGTTCATTCTTCTTCTTTTAAAAATCAAACTTTCATATAGATGCATTAGAAAAATATTCACTTCTTGCATCACCTCTTCTTTGCATTTAATTCTTGAGAAATTAAAAAAAAACTTAGTTTCTCTTCTTTGTCTTTATTTCAAAAGGAAACCATTAGTAGAAGTTAAAAAGAACATCTCTTTTTTTTTTCTTCTTACTTCTTGCATGCATCATAGAATAGTGAAAAAATTCATACTCTTTACCTCTTCTCCATTTATTTGCATTTGAATAACATATTTTGATTTGGGTTAAAAACTACTACATTTCATTTTTGCTTGAATGCATACTTAGCCCACTTAGTAATTAAAGCATTACGAATGAATCGTAGTGCACAAATGTTACACAACCAAACCACAATCACTTCAAATCAAACACATAAACTTACTTGAGACAAGGCCCATCTAGGATTTCATCACCTAGCAGATACCTTACCCCACCCAGTGATCCTACTTGGATTTCACCACCAAGAGGATGACCCACTCTATTCTCTGGCATAGTATAAACTATAGGGAAGGTATATTTTGGCTAAGCAGCCCAGCTCAGCTTTGGGTTCATGAATTGAAGGGAGCAAGCCCCAACACCAAGCCACATACTAACCCTAAAATAGATATTTTTGAGCACCATAACACAACTTGAAACTAGCCATAGACTTCCTCTCTAGGACCTATTCTACAAGCCCAATTCCCAACACATTCTCTTAAGGCATAAGCCACCATGACTTTAAAACTCATTCATAGGAATCTACCATTTTAGAGCTTGCTTGCCTAATCATCTATTTTGCTAATTTTATCTGAGTGTTTGAGCTAGTAAGGTCATACCATTCTAAAGTCTAAAACAACTTAGAATATCTTTTTCTTCTAAAAACTATCAATTTTTTGTGTTTCTAGAATTACACATAAATTGATATCAATTTCTCTACTAACGTTGGCAACATTTTCTAACTGATATTAGTTAAACAACTGACATCGGTCACTGCCAATAAATTTTATTTCCAAAATAGCAAGCTTAAAACCCAAATTTCTTGCTATTTAACACCAATTATGGTTTTATGAAACTAAAACACACAGTTTTTGGAATCTTAACCCATTTCATGGTCCTGACACGTAGTCAAGCCAAATTCCTTGTTGACCACGTGAGTCAATAGACACTCCCACCTTCACCCTTCATGCCAAGTCATCTAATGGAGTATACTTCAAACACTGAGCCTACTCCTATCCAACCTACCCCCGATCAACCTCCTATTGTTCCAAAAGGGGATCAAGATTTTGAGAGATTCCTTGACCACAATGTCTAGGCTCTCTAACATTATCTCACTAGAAGCCAAACATGAGATTCTTTGGGTAACCCTATTTTTGGGATTCCAACTTCTTTGGTTGAAGCGGTAATGATATCAACAACATCCACTACCCAACCTATGGTCACTCAAGTCATTGCCTCGACCAATAACCCAACCATGGCCAATGTTCAAGATTTGGCCTCCCCTTCTATCCCTTTTGGCCCTACCTCCATCAAGGTTTCCATACCCCCTCAAATTCAAATAATCCAACCAAGTTCAACACCTTTCCAGAACTTGATTGTCTCTATCCCATTGACTCTTGCACCTATAAACATGAAAGTGACCACTTATCCTTTAACTAGTGTCACTGCCATTCAACCACCCTTGGCAGCATCTAGTCAAATTGTGCCCTCCAACATTGTGGCACAAGCCCCCATGACCTTAGCATCAGCCCCTATGATGAACTATCAGTATGTTGCACCTACACAAATGCAACCAAGTATGTCATATGCCCCTTCCAATGCCTTCTAGGTACCCTATAACTTAGGGGGTGCCCCTCGTGCAAATCCATCTGCCGATCTGATTAAGATGCTGATGGATAAGATGTCTAACCTTGAGACATCTATTTCAGGTTCGAGGAGTGTTCTTTCATATGAACAAATCTACAAAAAACCTATCCACCCTTTAGTTCTATTCGACCATACCCTAGCCAATGGGAAATCCCAAAATTTACTCACTTTCAGAGTAAAGAGGACCCACAACAACATCTGTGAGCATTTAGACACACTTGCTACCTCATAGTACACGATGATGCATTATTACTTCACACATTCCCTATGTCACTTTTGGTGCTACCCTTGACTGGTATAGCTCCATTACTAGTCATTCTCTCTTCACCTTCACTCAACTCGCTCAGCTATTCCTCGATCATTTCTCAATCAATATTACCAAGGTCTCCATCACAGACCTTTATTCCATTAAATAATTTGACGATGAGTCAATAGCAGACTTCATCGCGTGTTGGAGAGTTTTGATCAACCAACTCTCCTTCTCACTACCTCAACCTGAGCTCATTGAGCTCTTTTTAAGAGCATGTGCCAAGCACATCTCATCCACTCTATGGGTTCAAACTTTCTGCACATTTGATGAAGCTTTCACCATGGCCTGAAAGCTTAAACTCCACACAATCGAGGAAGAGAGGGTCAAATTGCATAACAAAAATACCAATGCAAAATCCAATGACCCTTCTTCTTCCAAATCTAAGGGATCAGTGAACGTTGTGGTCTTTAGGTCATCATCTTCTACCACAACCAACCAATTTGAGACCTTCACATCGTAAAACATCACTAGAAAATTCCAATAATGGTATGAACAGTGATGATACACTCCAATAAGAGAATCATATGCTTCTGTATTAGATAAATTAGTGAACCAAGGAGTCATCAACCTCCCTCAAATCCAACCACCTATCCAATTTGACCCCTCACAAACCATCCCTATATGGTATATGGAAAATGACTTTTGTAACTATCATTGTGTCAAGGGTCATGACATAGATAATTGCAAGACCCTAAAAAATATTATACAAGATATGTTAGACAAAGGGGACCTTGTTTTGGATAACCCTAATGCGTCGGCTAACCAAAACTTGGATGTCTTTAGGTAGCCATTTCCTAACCATCCCCCAAGTCAAAACAATGTTCAAACCATGGCTGATGACCCTCAAGAATGCAACATATGCACAGTTGACATGGTCTTTCCTTTCATTCCTATCCAACCTCTCCCACAATCTAAAGATGTTAGTCAACCCATTTCTCCACCATGAGTAAAAGATCTTATTTTACCCATACCATCCCCACGCAATGAAGAACTCCCTTTGCCTTGCCCTCTTCCTCATGTCGATGAACCTGTTTCACCTGTATCACCCCCATGACATCAAGCACCTCCTCTACCCATTCTTCTACCTCATGAGGATCTCATATTACCTATTCCTCTTGCCCCCACCTTCCCTCTTCTTCTACCATTGGAAGAATTTACCATTCATACTCCATGCCCTCATGTAGAAGGGGCCATCATAACTCTACTTTTCCCTATAGATGAGCCTTGCTCACCTATTTTTCCTCCACCGATGGAAAATAGTCCTCCATCCATCCCCTTTTCACACATAGGAGAGTCTACCTTAACCTCTCCCATATTAGAGGATGTTTTGATGGAACCAACACTAGTGGTCCCACCCTCTTCCTTCTTATTACCAATGGAGGATCATACTTTCCACACTCTTAGACCACACATGGAAGGCATGATCATTCCTATGATTTATCTTCTTGAAGAGCCAAATTCTTCAATCCCTTCTCTATTGAGAGAAGAACTCACCACCTCACCCACTTCAGCCAAAGAAGATCCGGTGATGGTTCTCTCTCGCCTTTGGCCTGTGATCACTGCATCCAACACATTTCTACTCTCGCAATCACCCAAATCCTCTAAAGGACTGACTATAAGGCCTCACATGATGTCATCTAAATGTTTCTCTTGATTGGCAAAAAACTTAGGATTCCTCCATTCTAGGAACCTAGAGTATGAGGTGTTATGGGAGCAACTTAAGGCTCCTTATCCTACACATCCCACTTCACCTTATATTGCCAACCCTTCTACGATGATTTACCCCAAAGTCTCTAATGAGGATTAGGTTTTCACCTCTAAATCATTTGAAGCTCATCCTTCCATGTCTAAATCCAAACCCTCACAGGCATCCACCATGCTGAAATAGATTAGATATCTTGTTGTTTCCCCTGTATCAAACCTAACTCACCCATAAATGAAGTTAGATTTGAACCTCATCCCATACAGTAGTGGTCCTCACATCATACTAAAGAAGGATGCTAAACCACATCAGTTTACTCCTCCCCCACCTTAACCATTACCCTCTATTTTGGGTCCACATCCTTCCACTTTAACAGGAGTGCTCCCTACTCCAACACCTCACAAAGACAAACTACCTCCATTACTCTCTTCCTACCCATAAAAAACATATTTCCTCCAAGAAATTTGACACCTCTCATCAAGAAATTGACATCTACGCATGTGTCCACACCACTAACCAAAAAGGTGGTATGAAAAACTCCCCCTATAACTCCTAAATAGAAGTTGTTAACCCCTACTACAACAATGAGTGCAGACCCATTAGTAGGTTCTTATGCTTCACTATTATGCTAATTATTGTACTCCTCTATCATCGTTCTCCTAACCATTAAGCCATACCAACCTCTTGGATCAAAACCATCCTAGTTTGATGACACTCAAATCTGCTTATATCATCACACACCTGTGCATGATATTGAGATTTTCCATGCTCTTAAGGTTGTCATTCACCAATACCTAAAAAAGGACACCCTTCTCATTGAGGATTCTCCTGACCACCTTTTTTATAAACTACCAACACCATCCCATGCCTCTCAAACCTCCTCACTTGAATTGGGATCCCAACATGAGATTATGGTCCCTCTACCACCTTCTCCCCCTTTATTCAAAATCAACACTATTAATGTGGCCACTAGGTCCCAAACCCTAAAGGATAAAGGAAAAGAGTAGGTTTTTACCCCTTGGACATATCCATTCACCAAGCCCTCTCCACCACTAAAGCCCAAAATTTCTATCTTAGGTACATCTCAACCAACATCTTCAGGGGCAATTCCTCCTGACCTCTCTAACCAACATGATGTTTGGTATAAACAACTTGTTGACTACTTGACTTATTCTATCATTCCTCTTGACCTCTCTAGCAATGGACGGTGGGATTTTATCAAGAGTACTACTCGATACACTATGCTAGGGGGTCTTCTCTACAAGTGAGGTTTCAATGGCCTCCTTCTCTAATGCCTAACCACCACTGAGACATCTCATGCCATTAAACAAGTCCATTATGGGATTTGTGGAGGACATTTCTATGGTAACTCAGTTGCAAAATGCATCCTCTGCCTGAACTATTATTGGCCCACTCTTAACCAAGACTACAGTGACTATGTTCGGCATTATATCAAATGCCAACAACATGCTAACCTATTTCATGTCCAACATCACATCAAGTGTGCCTATAACAAAAATCTGAAAGAGTGAGATTTCAAAATTGGAGATCTCATCCTTAAAGAAAACCAACACATTACTAATATGGAAAGAAGAAAATGAGGCATGTTTTCTCCTAATTGGCTTGAACCTTATATAATAATGCACAAGTATAGATTAGGCACTTATCGTCTGTCTTCTCTCAAAGGCTGGCTAGAACTTGAGCCACTTAATGCCTTACATCTATGACCATTCTACTATTAACTAAGTAATCATTCATTTGATTTTTAACTTGAGATTGTCCCTTGAGCAACCCCCGTCATCCACATTCCTATTCCTTTCAACCCTTTTTCCCTACAATAATTAGTTAACCCTTTTTTAAAGCATTAATGCTTTGTCCTAATAAAAGGGAAACCCCTAAACCTCTATAGTCTAGTCCATGACTAAAAGTTTAGTTAAATAGAAGAAACATAAAACTGGGATGCCTAACAAAATATTAAAAGGTCATAAACTATAAATATAGACTACTGCCTCAAAGGATAGCTACATTAGTTTTGTAATTAATAGACTGCTCCCTTAAAGGACAACTATTCAAAGAACCGAAAACATACAATGCAAAATATATACCACTCCCTCGAAGGATGGCTATGCCCAAATTTTTCTACAAATAACATCCTCTCAAAAGCTTCCCACATCGATCAACTTCACATGACCACAAAACAAAACAACATCCCCAAGTAGACATCTTGCATTGATCAGTCTACCAAGAAAAAAAAAGTTGTTGACTGACAAACTATTAAGTCATGGACTTGCCTATAGTCATTCTCAGGGTCACCTATATAAGGGGCAAAGTTATCCCAGCTAAAAAGGGTTACTCTATCCTCACATATCACATAATCACACCTATTACTCCAAAATACTCAAGGGATTTCAAGCTCACTTAACGCCAAGTGATTAGGATACTTCTCTAACAAAAACAAATGGTCAACGATGTAATGCATGAATAGGGATTTTGTTTGCAAAAACCCTATCTATGCTATCATTATGGTCCTTGTCAATGAAATATCAATGCACCTTTCACTTCTTAACACCATGCCAATTTATCTTTTAGGACACAATGTCTTAAAATTATATGCTCACATATTGTCATCTCATAATTTTCACTATAAAATTATGAACCTAACATTCACCTCAATTTTATCATCAATAACATCACATTTTTTTGATAAAATACAACCAAAACATTTTCTGACCAATAACATAACATCATGATTTATTTAATGCAAATACCAATTTGTGTTATATAAATTATCATAGCCCATTCACATTACTTTCTATGGAAAACAATACACATGGAAACTATCAACCAAACACAATTTATGTCAAGCATATACCATCACCAATATGGAAACTTGTTGAAGCATAAATAAATTCATTTCATTTTTAGCATACACCATCGCCAATATGGAAAATTTATAAGGATGAAAAACCACATAACCTATGTTATAGCATACACCATCACACAATATGGAAAAGGCTATAACATCATCATACACTCATCATTTCAAGCATGTATCATTAAACATATGAGAAATGCTAAAAACATTAACATAACCAAAACAACTATCAACCCATTTGACCCTTCTTCCCTTTTTGGGAGAACTACATTGGCCTGAGGCGCTTAAAATAGGGGCTATGTAGGCAACACTTAGTTGACATGGGGTCTTCTAAGGTTAGCTCGGCCATTCTTTTGTTCATCTCCCTAATGGACCAACTATCCAACCTAAAAATATAGGTATTCTCTACAAATACCCAAAATCATGACCAAACAACCAACCCTAACACTGTAGAATTCACCTTAGACATATCATGGGGCACATTGGAGATCACATACATCTCCCTAACTACAACAAACAACACGTGAGATCACTTATATCTTAGCCTGACTCGATAAATGACCTCAGAGATTGCAACTATCTCCTCAGACCATGACCACTTTCAAGATAACTTTGCCTTGGTTATTTTGATTGCATATGCTACCTCATGAATAGTTAGAAAATTGTCCACAACCGTCACACCTATTATCAGATTGCAACCAAGTTGATCCCCAATATCTGTCGCATTTTCGTGTTTTCCAAGAGCACTTCCTAGCCTGAATACTTGGAACACGATGACCATTAGAGCTACTACTTTGATTGATCTAACCTAATCAGCTACCACTAATAAGCTGGGGATCGGTTACTTCAATTTTAGTCCTCCTCAACCATTAGAGCTATAGATTTTATCAATCTAACCCAATCAACTTTCATTAATAAGCTGGGGACTGGTTACTTCAATTTTAGTCCTCTTTGACCTTGCCTATGACAATTTGAGCTACCTATCAAGTGAAGTGGTATACGCACAATCTCAAATATTGCAGCGTTCCCACTCTAACCTCATCATACCCATCCACTACCTATCAAATTGGCACCTGATTTTAGATTACCTTCTCTTGATTCCCACTTTGAGGGGGAATACCTCATCCCATACCTGGGGCAATGTATATCTATTTTTGTCTTGCAATTCATCAAAATAAACCACAAGACAAAAAGGGGAAAATGTAGACACCAATATCATGCCAACCCCACCTTGGTCCCTTTCTAAATGTTAACACTCCTAACCCACACTTGCACACCTTATTAATTAAAAAACTACTTATTTTGAATTAATTACCTCACATTGGACACCTCACCTAGACACCACACCCTAAGACCATTTCTTAGCCTATGATTTAGCCTGAGACCAGGTCTTCCATATCCTAATGACCCATGACCTATTCTCACTCCATATTAACTCCCTAACCAACTTTCATGCCTCATAAGCCCTTGTTTTGACCATTCTCCAATAGAAAAGGCACTTGGTGGGTGGACAAATGGGCAAAAAGCTAAAAATAGCCCTTTTACCTATTCTCTCTCCACTGATGTTGGTCAACCCTCAGCCGATGCCGATGGGATCACTGACATTGGTTACATAAGATAAGCTCTAAACATTGAGCTACCCCCACCTTCTCACAGATTTGCATGCACATTTTGATTCAGGCACCATAACTCGACTATCATTCTCCTGGCTACCAAAGCTCTGCATAAATCATTCTAGAGATTAGATTGAGAGACTATACAAGGACCTTGGGCTACTAAATTGAAGAAATCCGTGTTAACTTCATTGGCTCACAACACTAGTCATATTAGCCACAACACGAATCTCCATTCTGACACCTCTGGGTCTTCACCCTATAAAGCTAAGTACTCTGGTCTTCATTTAAAAAAATTAGAATATATTGTTAGTTTTCATTAATATTTCTAAATACTGTTGAGAGGCCCAACTTATTCTGTGGAGGGGCTGAAAGGCCTTCCCCTTATTCTTACCCTCTTTTCACACCTATCCTCTAACTTTACCATTCCTCAGACCTCATTCTCCTTCCCATAACCCTGCACCAACCTCTAAACTTTGAGAAACTCTTCTATCCACCACAAAAACAACCTAAAATACATCTAAGGCCAATAGACCTAATTTACATTGGCAATCCAACTAATGCCAGCATCATTTACCAACCGACCTCGGTAGACCAATTGACGTCAGTGACTGTGTTCTGAACTAACAAACTAGAAAACCTATCCTAATAGCCCATAGACTAGAAAAAACCTTTGGCCAGCATTCTGTAACATTTTGAGACTATAGGAAATAGGTACACACCATCTACCTTTCCATTTCTTTAGTCTTTTATCATTTCTTTTTATGTAACATTTTTATCTTTAAACAGTGGATTGTCATCCCTCAAGGAGCTTTACGCTTTTAGGACCAAGCACGTAGCTTGGCAGTCCACTATATCCTCTTCTAACATTTTTCTTGTTTAAGTTTCTTTCTTACTGTAGGTGTTTCCTCCATATCTGAAGAGGATCTCCCACAAAGCTTGGATATGGTGCACACTAAATTCCGGTAACATCTAACCCACAACCTCTTAACTTTAGTTTCTTCCTCATTAAAATTAATTAGTTAAAATATAGAGAAACAAAAATGAGAAACTAATATATTAGGTCAAGGAATGGGGTATAATTACATTTAAATAATTTTAATAAATTTTTGTATTCATATCCAATGAAATATGAACAATGGCTAAGAATCTGGGAAATCGAGTTGTCTCTATCTACATAGGGGTCAAAATTACATCAATTTTGGTACACTCTTAAAATGGTTTTTAAATCAATGTTTTGATATATCTTCTAAAATTATTCACATACAATATACATCATCCTCAACCCATGGTTCACATGTTTTTGATGTATGATCAATAAAATATTCAATATGTCACATGTGCAGGCTATAATAATGTTGTTTCTTATTGCAAAGTCTTCAAGGCATGATAATGGGGATGTAAAGAACCATCAAAATTAGTTTGATAAACATACATATAATTAATATATAATTAGATATATATAATATTACTCTCATAATCCTCATTTCCCTACATTAAGGACCCATTAAAATCCCTAAAACCTTTCCCAGACAAGACCTCACATGGTCACTACAGGCCTATTATGTAGACTAAGTACAAAGGTGTTGATTATTGGATGGAGTGTATAAGGTTTTAAATAATATTGAATATTCATATGAGTATATTAAGGTTATTGGAGATGAAAATAATAGGGTAAAAAATATACCAACACATCAACTCTTCTTAAGAAGATAACTCAGTCAAGGCTTACACACACAAGCTTGTGGTGTCAAGTTTAAGAGACCTTAATTGAATGTTTACTAATGGGATGGAATATTGATGAAAATGATAATACATAATGATTAATAAGGACACATTAATAAGTATGGGATGGAATAATTAGTGTTAAACATAGACCAAATACACCAAACTCACTCTAAAAGATGACAAACTTAGCCAAGACTCCCTTTGAGCACACACTAACTATGACTACAAGGTATGTGAAACATGGATGGTTTGAGGTTATTAATATTAAATTTTTTATAAATAATTATTTATATGACAAAAAAATTATAAGGTAACCCTTGAGAATAATAGAGAAATATATTATACCCCTCAAGTGGTCACACATAGTCAAGAGGCCTAAGATCACCACCTATAGACTTGACTGTAGATGCAGGGTTGTTTAAAAAAAAGAGAAATTTTCAATTGGTTTTCAAGTGTATGAGGAGAAAAAATATGAAAAAAATCAGAAGGATAATTTTAATTTTAATAAGGATAATTTTTTTATGAAAGCAAAACCCATCTCTCACACAATCATATGCCTATGATCACCACTACATGCAAGATCATATAAGAAGACTAAAAGAGTGTTAAAACACATGGATATGTGAAGGCTTAGAGTGTAAATATAGGGAATAGGAATTTTCCTCTTAAATACCTTATTCTTACTTAGGTTATTGGGTCCTTGAGACATCAAAAAGTCTTCATAGTTTAGACATACCTAGTTGTACTTATAAGCATGATCATAAGAAGAAGAGTTGAAGTATGGAAGCCTACATGGTTCTAAGGTGAAATAAATGTAAGAGAGTATCTTAATTGTCTGTAAGAATCTAAATACACTTGGCACGACCTAATAATCTAAGGTAACAAATGCTTTTATAGGCTATTAGGCCTATTAGGCTTAAACTAACATGTATAAGACTGCACATAAAAATTGAAGGTATTTGCACATTTTGATGTTTTTAGAGGTACGAGAAACCTAATGATGAAATAGGGAAATATGTAATAGGTTTTAAATAATATATGATACTCTCAATTAAGGCAAAGGAGCTAAAACTAAAGCATTAGGGATATATAGGCCTAATGATGCATAAACCTTAGGTAAAGAGTTTGATAGATGTGCAGGAAACAAAATGGAATAGAGGACTAATAAAAAATGTGGTATAGACCATTATGGAACATTAAAATAGTTTATAACCCACCAAAATTGTGGTGGAAGGAATAAATGCCTATCTAATATCTTTAACATGGACTATCAAGTATTTAGTTATGGCAGTAAAGAGCACTTAGGATAGACTCACATAAGATGAGACTAAGATGGAATTTGGGTAAATGGAAATAGTTTTAAAATGGTGTAATAAAGTATATAAATTTGATATGATGATGATTAGACCACAAACCTATGGATAGGAGGCTTAGACTCAGTATTAGGCTTGTAAGGCATAAAGAATCCTTAAGGCCTCAAGACCCCAGCTTTTATCTTATGGCATATCAAACCTCCCAAATAATATTGATGGCCATGATTAAATGTATGTTTATTATTCAAGTCCTAGTAAAATTTTATAAAGATAGGATAAAGTAGAAAATTGATCAATTTGGTATTGATAACCCTCTTGAGATCTATAGTCATAGGTAACCACCTTGAGATACGCATTCAAATGATCATATATTTCATATAAAAGTCACTAATATAAATTTATCTTATGGGGATTTTTAACCTCCTATGTACTCATAATACATGAAAGAAATACCTAGATTAAGGGGCTGATCTCTATGAATCATCATTAAGACAATAACCATGCTTAGAATTATTACAAGGAGTTTTAAGTCTTCCAACTTACACTTATATCTCTCCATATAGTGTTCATGGGACTAATATATATTTAGGATATTTTAAGGGTTACGTGGGCTAAATTTTAATGGATTTTTTTTTGGAGGTCCGTACTCTATGAATCATCATTAAGATGGTGGGCCTCCAAAACCTTTTTTAAACCCTAAAATAGACCTGATAAAGTAAAAGTGGAGACAAATGAATTTAATTGATTTAAAATTATCCTAATAAAATTGGGATCACATAGTACATTCAAATAAGATTACATCCATGGTACTAAGTTGTATGGACATGTGTACAAACCTCCTAAAAATCATGTTTTTGTAGGGTGTAGTGATGTTTACAGTGTACAAAACTTGATGGAGAGTTGAAAATCATGTGGGAAGATACTTTAGGGAATATTTAACCAATTCAAATAAATAAACACTCTTTTTCCATCATATAAACACTCTTACAGGTCTTCACTAAATAGATAGTCTAGAAAAGCTAGTGAAAGGCATCTTAGTCACCTAAATGGGATGAAATTATAGGTGTATACTATTGGTTAAGTGAATGTCATGATTTATATCAATAATTTATGTATAATACATTATTAATCACCTATTATAAGATTTTTTTTCAATTTTCATGGCCACTAAGCACCTAACACTAAGTCACTAGGCCTAATTACCTAAGTATGGCCTACTTGGTCAACAAGAAGAGATGTAAGATAGAATATAAGATGTTATATGAGTAAATTAAGGGTCATTAAAACATTTAATTTATGATTAAACGTGATCAAGGAAATTATACATGGTCATTATGAAGGAGATGGTAGTTTCCTAACCTACTCAACATGCAAGGAGAAGGGTGGGCTACTTAGTAACTCATGATGGCCTAATTGAATCAATTTAATGTCTTGTAACTATCATGAGGATAGGTTACTTGAATATATTCAATAATTAACATGAATTTTATGGGGTCAACCAAGTATACAACAACCTCCATCACTCTATTTCAATGTCCAAAGTTACCCATTGAAGACCACCAATGCATGGAAGAAGTATGAGGACTATTATGACTACTTTTAACTAATGATGGAGTCAATGTGGGTCATTAATAATATATTCCTTAATCCAAATTTTATACTCTCTTCTCTCACATTCTCATTATTCTATATATTTATGACTTAAGGCCATTGTAGCTATCCCTTACCTAGGTATGAGGAAATTCTACCTAGATTTTTACCTTATAGACCTATTGAGATAATGAAAATTATCCTTTCATACTATTTGATACTAATTTAATGTGTTATACTTGTTTGATTTTTTTGATATAATAATTTTACTCAAGAGATGATGGTTAGTATGGTGTTAGTTTCAAAATGAAAATAAAATGAAAAATACACACTAACATAACATCTCTAGGCCAGGACACTAGGGAGAGCTTGGTTAACAAACATGAATAAAAAACACAACTAAAATTCAAAATAAACCTTCTTTCACCTTCCTTGGATGCTCCAAAATTATTGTTGTAGTGGCGTGCTTGGCTTGCACTCATGATGTCTTCATCAAAGGAAGCTTGGCTACCTCCATCTCTCCTTGGCACCTTTGGCTTGTGGCTTGGCTTGGCTTGGAATGAATTTAGCATGGTAACACTAGTTACAATGGATTATTGAAGTTATTTTCACATTATAACTTTGAATTATCAAGAATTTTAATATATTTTAACATAATAACTTTGCACCAAAATAGCTTAGAAATAATGTTCATGGCCTCTCTATTTATAGATTTTTGTAAATGACTAGAATTAACATGAGTAATCCATCATAGGATTGAGATGTGTAGCTAAGGATTAATATAATTATGTAATTAAAATTGATAAATAGGGTCATCAATATTTTGGATAGAGGACCAATTAAGAGGCATGGAGGGCTTTTATGAGGCATGGGAGGCATGAATCCTAATATTTGTGGCATTTATGGCCTAGTGATGTCTTCCCAAGAAATGAAGTCACCTGATGATGAAGATATTCAATATTCATTTCTAAAACCAAGTATTCAAAAAGTTTCCATGGAATTATTGAGTAGCCCTTGATTTGGATTAATTATCTCGTAAGCATGTGTAAGCACTTTGTGCACAAATTACTCAAATTGATCATAATGCCTTGTTATTGGTCCAAATTTTGACTAGATTGGAATTGGAAGCCAATGTCAGATGCATTGGAACCATATTCCCTTTTTGGATGTTACCAATAGAAAATAACAAAGGCATGTGTCCCATGTAAGATATTTGATAGGAAAGAGAAATCCAAAGCACCTAGGTCCAAAATTGGCATTTTGAATCGAAATGACCTAATCAAAGTTAGATATCCCATAAAATGTATTATCCCATTTAATGATACTTTGGCTAAAATTAGCACTTAAATACATCAATCTTAACTCATTTAATGTGTTTTAGTGTTTATAGGACAAATTGTGCATTTTGGGTAGAAATTGGTCAAAAGCCTGATTAGAGGTTGTTGGTGGCCAATTTTAGGTGTCTATAGTTTGACCCTATTTGGGAAGATGTTGTAAACCATAGGATAAGAAATGTCTTCTCAAAAAATGAGAGATGGCCTATATGCCAAAAAGAATATGATGGTTGAAAAATAAAGATCCAAATGGTTTTGGGGAGCCTATGATGATGTCCCCTTTGGGTATTATCCATCACATTTGTTGATGGATGGTCTCTTGAAAAGAAAAAAGAAGAAAGGTGGAATTAACCTATGGTTGAGATTAATCCAAATGAGAAAATGACAACACGCATTGATTTAAAAAGAATGCTAATTTTCCTAAAGGTGGTAATAATTAGGAATAAAAGTCCAAATAATGATTTACCCATACGTGGTTATAATCATTAAGTAAACCTAGATTGGATAAAATTGATTTTACCCCAGTTAGGGATGATTAAAAAGCATAACTTAAGGATATAGCTTGGTATATAGATTAAATATGAGTAGGTGTAAAGTGATGAAATAGATGAATAGAATAATAATATTTATCAGTGTGAATGATTCAATTGTACCTACCAATGAGGAGATGCATTTCTTTATTATCAATGATACAACTAGAATGGTTAATGGTTTGATTTGATCAAGGGTGGGATGGGAGGATATGCCAAGGTGCCAAGGAGAAATTTCTATGACTCTATTGATTCTATACCTTCTTGAAGCTAATTTTTATTGTATCATGTGATGGTAGGCATCATGATAGAATACCATGAAGACTTGGCCAAAATATGCATAAGGACTGACTCCCAATATCCAATAAACACTCAAAAAAATGTACCAATGATAAAAACCATGATGATAATGTTTACATATGAATATGGATAGACTCAAGAATAATGTAATCGAGGAATCACCTAATGAATGCTTATATATTGAGTCAAGGAAACATTGCTAAAAATAAACAAACAACCAAATAGAAATATAAACAAACAAAAAAATAACATGAAATAAACAAATAAATAGAAAGATTGAAAACAAAATGGAAATAAAGCATCCTAATAATGACAATGCCCTAGGAAGGTGGATCGAGGATAACTGACTAGGCTTAGATAGCAAAAATATTTTTGGATTTTTTTAAATGTTATGATTTTTTTGGCATTTTGAGTTATCTTAATTCATTAGAGAATGATAAGATACCTGATCAAAAATGGTGAGAGTTTTTAGCTTAGCTTGCTCATAAAATTGTGAGAGCATATGGAAAGGGGGACTAAGGTAACCTCAAAATAAATTAAGAATGACCTACTTAGTTATAAAATGACGTCAAGTCATAGTAACTCCATCCACATAAAATGCAAGAGAAAGCCAACTAGGTCCCAATAAGTTCTCAAAGCTAGAAAATGGCCAATCAAATGAAAACAATGATGGTAAGGTGATTCAACAATGCATGATAAAAAAATGTTGACCCTAGTTTGCTCATAGGTGGTTATAACTAGGATACAATAGCATAAGTCAATGATACTAATTTTCCCATAGGTAGTTATAATTAGTAGCAATATTGTTGAAACACTGATTTGCCTATAGGCAATTATAACTAGGCTCACATAAACAAACTTGATAGGATGAAAGATATATTACTAGATCAACTCTCACACTACTTTCATAGATTATCATTTAAACATATATTGGATTGATTATTGAAACTTGATTGGAATCCCCTCGTAAAAGGTGCAAGAAGAACCATATTAACTAAGATCAAAATAGGATTGGGTAGGATGACTAAAAATAAGCTTTGGTCTAGATAGGAATGGAATGATATGATGGATAAAATTGTAAGAGGGTTGCCCCCAAGTGATGGGGTAAATGGTAGGATCTATGATAATGGAAAATAGGCATATGCAAAAATGACAATGGCATGGCAATGTGAAATGGTATGGTACATGTTGTTGGCCTAGGTGTGGTTTTTGATTTTATTGTTCTTGTTGATCAATAAATGTACATCCTAATTAATAAATGATACAAACATAATATTTGATTATGTTAATTGCTATCCCACACCTCATCTAAATAACTACCTTGCCAAATACTTGATGTAGATTTTGTTATTGAGAATGCTTTTATGATCATTATTGGTCATTGATTTTGATTCCTTAAAGAATTAATATAAAGTATCTTGGTAGCCTCTACAAAGGAAAGTGTGGCCATGGATGATAAACAAGGATAAATAATGGATGGTAGGTTTGATTGTGAAATGGAATGGTAGATGATAATGGAATGCAGAATGGTTGGGAAATAAATGAAGATTAGGATGTTTATTCACATGTAATGTTGTTGATGCCATATTTAATATAATTTTGGTTGTGGTGAGACTAAATACTTGTTCTCTTAATAGACCACCATATTTTTTTGTTGTTTAATATTGAGAGTAGCTACCATCTGATTAGGCTATAGATTAGAAACTATTTTAATTTGATCTTTGATTTTATCTTCATCAAGTAGTGAAGAAATTTTGTGCTTAGCTATTGGTGCCTCAAAGATTTTTTCACCAATGAATTTGCCTTGATTGTCTTGTATCACCTTCTAAAATGTTTCAATAATAAATATTAGGTTTTGACTTTGATTGTCTTCTAGCACTTTCAAAAACGTTTCACTAGAAGATGTTGAGTTCTGACATGGATTTTCCCTTAGCACCTCTAAAAAAGTTTCACTAGGAGAGAGTTCTTATGCTTTATGAATTTCATCTTGGCCTCCTTTCTTTTATTCAACTACTATGTCACCATGTATTGAGTTCAAAAAAGTGTGATTTTTTCAATCCCAATAGATACTTGTGGGACATGGAATGTTAATGATATGGCTATTTTGGTTGATAGTAATGGCCTGTGGAATAGTAATGGAATGGGGAGAGGCTAAAAAATCCTTGTAGAAGATACTAAGATAACTTGTGTCAAATTTTAAGTACTCATCCTCAAAAACCATAAAAGTATCAAAAATATATTCAAATTGATCTACAAGGCATGCATAACCAATGTTGTAACAACCACAAACATATTCTTATTATGAATCTGATTCTAACTCAAGGGAATATAAATTTTATGTTGATTTAGATTTTGATGGTAAATCTAATATTGGTTCAATAATTGAACCTAACTTTAAATCTGATTCTTCATCTGATAGGTAGTCTATTACAATTATGTCTTGTTGAATATTTTATTTTAATCAAGTAATGACCTATGATGGCATAATGGACTCCACAAAAACTAGTTTGTCAAAGTGAGACTCCTCTAGGATGGGAAATAGGTCAAGAGACAACTCCTCAAATACTAGATTATTCATAGGAGGCTCTTGAAAAATAAGCATATGGTTAAGGTAATGATTAGCCCAAAGGTGGTTATAATAATTAAGAAGTGACTCAACATAGATTGGCTTGTTAGAGTGAGACTCTTTGAGAACTGGTATAGGATACATTGGCAATTTATCATATGTTAACTTATCACAAGTGGTTGGCTTAACAAAAACATCTTGGATTAGTTGGTTGTCTTGGACATGGTTTCGAATGAGTTCAAAAATAATAGTTTTTAACATAGCTTAGTCTTTAAAGGATTAGATTGATTAAAGTTTGGATGGGATTGGTTCTAGATGAGGAATGGCTTATGGTTAGATAATGGTAGGGCCTTAGGGAGCAAGATGTCTTGCATGAATTAAAGGACATAGTCATAATATGGTAATGATAGGGCAGTGTGGAGCATGAATGCTCACTCAAGCCAAAGGACTAGGTCTTGGTATGATAATGGATATTGTGGAGCTTGATAGATCATATAATCTAAAGGAAGGTTAGGGATAACTGATGATTGGATAAAAAATGGATGTCATGGAACTTAATTGCTTTCATAAGCCAAAGCATCCAAGTCTTCCTCATAAACCATATCATCTCAGTTGTGAATTGGCTCATAAGTTGGTTCTTGACTGTGTTCCATGTAATGATTATTTCAAAGAGGGTATGGATCCGTATTCCAAAAAAATTATCTGTAGTTGGGTCTTTAAAGTTCTCCTCAAAATCCTCTTCATGCCAATCAAGGTATTGATTTATATTTTGTGTATTTTGACTATTCTCCCCATATGGAGTATTTTAGGGAGAATAATGAAAATCCTTAGAAAATCTTTCTCTATAGGGGTTCTTAGTGGGATTTTGTGGGGCCATTCTATCATAATTTGGATTGTACATGACTCCACTATAAGTTTAGCTATAAATATTTGTATAAATGATGAAATATCCAAAAACAAAAAGGATTAGAGTTATACAAACTCCAAAATAAACTATGTCCAAAGGACAAATGGTTCAAACTTGGTTGAAAGGGTAGAGCTATATCTCCTATATGATCTAAAAGTGGAGTTGTAACTTTAAAATGGTTTGTGATAAGACTTGGCATAAAATATTCTAACATTAAATGTCTAATGTCAAATTTCATATGCATAAAAGGTCATGTTTTTGAATAAAAACTAGTATGTCATACCTCTAGGTCAAAGTGTTCCAAACAAGGTCTAATCTAGGAAAGGGAAAAATGGAGTTACTAGGTCTTTTTTCCAAACATGGATTTAAAAGATAGGCTAAAACATAAAGGCATGTGATAGGAATTTTTTCCAAATGACATCAAAATCTAGACTTGAAATAAAGGCTGATGTGATTTGATTTTAACTAACAAGTTTGGAAATAATCTTTGACATAGACCTGACACACAGAATCAAACATAAACATGATCAGTTGGCATAAGGCATAGGATAATAGGCTATTTGAAGAAGGATTGTGTTTTCCCAAAGGCATAAATAATGATGAGGATAAGTGTTGACCATACAAACCATCAATAGTTTTTTATTTTGGGGAATTGATTAACTAAAGTTATGCAAACCAAAAAAGAAAGATCTATGTATCAACCCCATGAATTGAGGCCTAAATAGAAATCAATCAATGTTTGAATCCAAAATTAACAAGGTTAATGGAAAACTCAATGTTTGAAAACTAGGATTTGACAAAATAAGCTAGACAAGATTAGACAACATGATGACACAAGACAAAGGTCTAAATGGTATACATTATATGGTTTGAAACAAATGGTTTTTGATACAAGGTGAAATAAGTATAGAAAAAAATTGAGCATCATAATGGTGTTAGCATGATAAAATGATGTTATCTATGTTATACTTTAAAAGACTCAAAGTCAAAATGGTTTGACATGATTTGGGTAACATAACACTACCCTTCACAACTCAAATGACATTCACAAATAAGTTTAGAAAAAATTTCAAGGCACAAGTGTGGTTTAAAACAACCAACATAACACCTCTTTAGACAAAAGAGTGACATATATAAAAATTGTTTTAGACATGGTTTATACACAAACAAACAAGTTTTAATCTCAAAACATACCAAGCAAAAATGACCAAAATACACTAAGTATAATCGTCCAAATCCTAACAAGGGTATGGAGAAACGGGGTTGACTAAAATAGTAAGATTTAAATATTTTCTAGGGGAATAAATTACACAATGAATTTCATGTCAAATAATGAAAAATAAAAGCATGAAAATTTGGTGATCACAACATTGGTCAGTTTTAAAAAGGTCTAGTCCTTTTTATAGCCACTATATCATGTTGTTCGCTAAGTGTAGTGTGATGTCCAAATGTAGATACATCCTATGTGAAACTCTAAAAGACTAATTGAATTCAATGCTAATAAATGAAACTCTAGGTCAAAAATTCCCTAAATAACTCATGGGAGGTAATGGCGTCCCCCTCGTAGGCCAATATGCTTAAAAATAAAGAAAACATGAAATAGAAAGACTTTAGGGTCATTTTCAAGGTCACCCAAACTTTGATGTGTTTTTGGGAAGTGATTTAGATAACTTTGTTTCTAAGCCTTGGACTAGGCTACTTAAAATATTAATGGAAATTTTTGTTCTAAGGGTTCCCTAAAGGGGATAAATGGAAGAGCATACACACAACATACCTCTTTTTGCCAAACAAAAATTTAATTTAAATAACTAAGTGAATACAAAAAGCTTTAAAAGGTGAGTTCATTTTTAAGCCCAAATGGAAAATGAGGTGGTGTTCATTTGCATCCTTTTTCTTAGTTGTAAACATCAAAAACATTCACTGTAAACATCTAAATTTTTTGTTAAAAGCCAAAATAGGGTTCTTGATTGATTTTTAAGCATGCAAAAGGTGATAAAAAACATGTTTTTAGCAAACATCAAGATTCATCCTACAATAAAAATGTTAGAATGTCTTTTAGGCTTGAATATATTTTAGTTTTGAAATAATTAACTTTAAAAAAAGAGCTCTTAGGTTTGTGTTTTAATAAAAACATAGTGACCGATGTTGGTTATATAACTGATGATGGTTACACTGGCTAACCGATAATCGTTATCTAACTGACATGAGTTATACCAATAGTGATTGATGATAGTTATCTAACTGATGTTGATTTTACTAACCAATGTTAGTTAATGTGTAAACATGTGATAAAATAAAATGTCAAAACAAAGTTATAAAATCAATTTACAAGAATTTTAATGATCCAAATTAAGATTTTGAAGTTGTAAAATGATCTTCTTCATGTGTGGGATGCATTTGGTCCCACCAGGTGTGTCATATGTGATCTAAGCATTTGACTCAAGAGAAGATGGTTAGTATGGTTTTAGTTTAAAAATGAAAATAAAATAAAAGAAACATACTAGCTAGTATAGCATTTCTAAGCTTAGACACTAGGGAAAGCTTAGTTAATAAACATGAATAAAACACACAACTAAAATGCAAAATAAACCTTCTTTTATCTTCCTTTCATGCTCAAAAACTCTTTTTATAGTGTCTTGATTAGCTTGTTCTCGTGAATTCTTCATCAAAGGAAACTTGGCTACCTCCATCTCTCCTTATCACCTTTGGCTTATGGATTGGCTTGGCTTGGAACCAATTTGGCATGGTAACACTAGTTTCAATGGCTTCTTGAAGATAATTATGCATTATAACTTTACATTATCAAGACTTTGAATATATTTGATAATAATAACTTTTCTCTAAAATAGCTTAGAAATGATATTCATGGCCTCTCTATTTATATATTTTTGTAAATTACTAGAATCAACCTGAACCATCCATCTCAAGATTAAGATGTGTAGCTAACGATTAATATAATTATGTAATTAAAATTGATAAATATGTTCATCAATATTTAGGATAAAAGAGAAATTAATAGGCATGAAGGGCTTTGATGAGGCATAAGAGGCATGAATCTTGATATTTGTGGCATTTATGGTCTAAGGATGTCTTCCCAAGAAATGAGGTCACCTGATGATACAAATATTCAATATTAATTTCTAAAAATAAGTATTCAAAAAGTTTTCATGGAATTTTTTATTAGGCCTTAACTTGGATTAATTATCTCTTAAGCATGTTTAAGCAATTTTTGCGCAAATTACTCAAATTAATTATAATGCCTTGTTATTGGTCCAAAATGTGATTAGATTGGAATTGGAAGTCAATGTCAGATGCACTAGAATTGTATTCTCTTTTAGGATGTTACCAATAACAAATAACAAGGGCACATATCTCATGTAATATATTTTATAGGAAAGAGAAATATAGAGCACCTACATATAGAATTAGAATTTTGACTCAAAACAATTTTATCAAAGTTAGCTAGCCCATAAATTGTATTACCCCATTTAATGATAGTTTGGATAAAATTAACACTTGAATATATCAATTTCAACTCATTTAATGCATTTTAGTGTTTTACAACAAATCATGTGTTTTGGGTAAAATTTAGTCAAAAGCCTAGTTGGAGGTTATTGGTAGCCAGTTTTAGGTGTCTAAAATTTGCACATGTGTCAGGTTTATCTCCTTTTTCAGGGCTTTGTCTCACCTAGTTTATGTTAGATAGTCCTGTGTAGGTCACATAATGTGTTAGAGCAATGAGTGGTTAATACTAATATGGAAGTTTGACTATTAAGTGTCTTTATCAAGACCTTCCCATCATTACCCTCATGTTTTGACCACTTAGTACAACCTCTATGTGAAACACTATTACATAAGAGTTCTTAGAGATAGAATATTTAGTCACTTGTGTTGTTTACTAGTGTCGTTTAAGGACAAATAAAGTGGATAAATGATATTGGTGCATCATCTCTAGTAGTATAGGTTTCCATTTCATGTTTTCCTTCTATCCCTTTTCACCCCAACAAGCATTAGGTATTAGTCATTTGAGGAAAATAGATACACTAGGGGAGCTAGCCTCATAACCTAGTAATGAAACTAAAAACTATCAAGACAATACCAATAGGCCAAGATCTAAAATAATAAATCAAAATTGTTTTTTATTAAATTAATTGAAATATTTATAAATTCACATCATGATTAAATAATCCTCAACTTGGAATTTAGAGTTGACATGTAAAAAATTAAAAAGAACAAAAATCTAAAAAAAACAACTATTTTTAGTAGCTACTATTTATAGTAAGTTTTGCATGAAAGTGCATGTGGATCTCAAAATTTATTTAAATATAATAACTACTATAATTATCCTATGGGAAAAAATTCAACTAAAGTTGAAATCTATTTCTAAAAATAGAAAATTCCCCAAAAAATCATTAAATGTTTATTTCAGACCCTTAGATGATCACATTTGGCCTCCAAAAAATATAAAAATCAAATCTAAGGGGATAGAAATCTATAGGGTAGAATATAAATTTTTAATATAGTCATTTTGTCATGTGTAAAAGCTCAAACAGAGTTACGAGTTAAAAGTTATGGCCTCTAGAAGGTTGGCCTATTTATTCTACATCATTCTCCTCTAGTTGAAAATAAATTAGCTCCTATGAGTTGGCCTAATTGTATTGCTACCATTTTCCATTTTCAATGTTGTTCAGCTCCCATTCAGTAATCCAATTTGTCTTCTTGCTAAAATCCTTCCCACTTTACCAAATACTTGTTATAATTCCCTTGCCTTGTGCTCACTGTCTTCATATCCAATAGTTGCACTATTTTTTCTTTCTTTTTTTTTGGAACTTGTTGTTCCCAATTCACCTATTCATATTCATAATATTCATCATATTCATCATAAAATTCATATAAATTTGAAACATTAAATACTACAGATATATCAAAATTCTATGGTAAACATACCTTGTATGCATTATCATTGATTTTCTTCAAAATTCTACATTTCCTAATTTTCTTGTATTTTAACTTATTGTACATGCCTTTTGAAAATATTTTTTCCTAAATTAAACCATTACCAACTCTTCTTCTTTAAATACCTTGGATCTTCTACTAACATTCACTTTTGATTTATATTTCTAATTACTTTCTTGTATCTTTCTTTGTACTCCTTGCAACAAATACATATGCTCTGTAAATGTTTCTACATCATCACTAATTCAATTTTCAATTAAAAATTATACCAAATCTAAAATACCCATAATATTTCTCCCATAAACAATTTGAAATGGTGACTTTCCTATTGATCTATTCACTACACTATTATTTACAAACTTAGCTTGTGGTAAAGCCAAGTCACATTGCTTTGGCTTCTCTCCCACTATGCATCTCAATAAATTTTCCATGCTCCTATTCAAAAATTCTATCTATCATCTATTTGTGGGTGATATGTAGTACTAAATTGTAGCTTCTACCCATATTATTCCATAAAGTCCTCAAAAATTGACCTAGAATTTTTTTGTCCCTATAAGAAATAATTTTTGGAACACTATGCAGTCTCATAATATCCATAAAAATAATTCTATAAATTTAGTGGCATCATTATTTATCTTACATGTAATGGAATGAACCATTTTAGAAAATTTGTCTATAACAAAAAAAATTGAATTGTTACCTCTGTATGTGTTTATCAATCCCAACACAAAATCCATACTCAAATATATCCATGGCCCTCTTGAAATTGGTAATGTCATGTAAAGTCTAGGATTTTATGCATGTCCTTTAGCCACATGACATATTTTTCACCTTGACACACACCTTGTTACATCTCTCTTCATCTTTGGCCAAAAATACTTTTTGTCTATAAAATATCTTATCTTTGTCTTAAAAAAATGTCCAACCAAACAACCACTATGTAATTATCTTATTATATTCTCTCATACAGACCCAACTAGAATGCATAATTATTTATCTTTGAAGATATAACCTTCCTATATAAGATACTCATCATGAATATTATTTGTCCCACTACTTAATGGATTCCTACACTACTCAACCATCTTTCCAAATATATGGATCAATACCATATAATTATTTAATATATTCAAATCCAACTACTTCACTCACCAAAGTATTTAATAATATTAATCTCTTACTCAATGCATTAGCTACCTGATTCTATTTTCCTCATTTATGCTTTAACATAAAAGAATACCCATTAAAGAAAGAAACCCACTTTGAATGCCTACTATTCAACTTCTTTTGTGTATTAACATACTTTAAATCCCTATGATCAGTAAATAGTATAAACTCCATAGGCACCAAGTAATTCCTCTAATGTCTTAATGCTAGTACAATTGCATACAATTCAACATAACAAGTATAATACTTTGTTCTTACCACAATCAATTTCTCACTGAAATATTCTATTGGCTTTCCTTCTTGACTCAACACAACACCAATTCCCACAAATGAAGCATCATAATCAACCTCAAAAACTTTGTTAAAATATTGTAATGCTAAAATTGACCTTTTCATATTCTTCTTCTTCTAAAATTCAATGCTTTCTATGGCTACTCTATTCAATGCAAATTCTTTCCCTCTCATGAAATTTATTATTGGTGTTACAATACTACTAAATTTTTCAATAGACTTTCTATAAAAAGTTGTTAAACCATGGAAGCTTCTTACCTATGTAATGATTTTTCCATTAAGCCACTCAAAAATTGACATTATCTTTTCTTCATTCATTTTGACACCATCTACTAAAACTACAAATCCAAAAAATACCAAACTATTCTTCATAAACCTAAACTTATTCAAATTTGCATACTTTTCCTTTCTTAACAAATATATTACCATTCTCAAATGTTGTAAGTGTTCTTATTTAGTCTTACTGAATATGAAAATATCATGAAAATAAACAACCATAAACTTACCAATATATTATCATATCACTATATTCATCACCCTCATAAATGTGATAGGTGCATTAGATAATCCAAATGGCATCGCCATCCACTCATATAAGCCATCCTAGTCTTGAATGTAGTTTTCCACTCATCTCCTTCACAAATTTAAATCTAATAATAACCACTCCTTAAATCAATCTTAGTAAAATATTTTTCTCTAACAAACACATCCATCATATCATCTAAATGAGGTATAGGAAAATTATACTTTATTATAATTTTTTTAATTACTCTACTATCCATACACATTCTCCATCTTTCATCTTTATTTATAGTTAGAAATGTTGGTGTTGCACATGCACTCATACTCTCCCTTATCACCTTATTTCTTATCAATTATGTAACATGTTTATTTAATTATTTATGTTCCATTGGACTCATCATATAAGCTGCTTGATTAGGTAGAGCTGATCCTGGAATCAAATCAATGTGATGTTGAATATATCTCTTTCATGGTAAACCATCTAGTAACTCATTAGGAATAACATTTGCATATTATTTCAACAGTCTTACTACTTCTATTGGTATTGGCACCATTTCTATTCCTTCATTCTTTACTACTAATACATAATAGTAATTATTGATGTTTGGATTTACACCATTGAAGAGATGTTCAGTTCTCCTCACCCAAGTGATAAAATGGAATCATCTCTCTTGTTTTGGGTGACAATTCTATTGAGATGAAACTCTAGATTAAGGGCTAGCTCCCTTTGATGCACCTTTTATGATCTTCTAATCTATTAACTATATATGAAAAGGGAGAAAGAAAATAACTAAGAAGACAATTGGTGATGCACCAATATTTGATATCCTCTAACTTGACTGAAATCACTACTTAAAGACTAAGAAATTTTCTTCACACAAACTCACAACTCTCTATGTATTGTCACATCAGTGTTTCATATGTTAGATTTGAGAAGGTACTTGACATTCAGGAGAGTAATAGACAATTCCAAGAAAGAATATAGTCTTAAACCACTTCTAAAATGTCTTTACACCTATGAAATAATACTAGCAAAGACCTATAACAATACTCTTTTTTCACATTAGTAGGCAATTTATGATAACAAGTTAGGAAAGATAACCTTCACTAAATAAGAATAACATAATTTAGACCAATACATAATAATGTAGCATGTGAGTGGAAAATGACTTGTATTATGTTTTCAAGAGTCACCAGTACAAATCTAGCTAGGGTTTCAATATAACTAGTGGAGGCTTCAAAATGAGTATAAATAATACACATATATAGCCTTTGAGAGAGAAAGGTCAAGTGAATGAAATGCAAATAACAATCAAACATGTGTCAAATAAGAATAGTAATAGTTAATATCATTATGTAAGATGCTTCCAATGGTTATACTAGTAGAATCAAGATGTATGAAACTATGTTTTTCTATAAATGGGCTCAACTATTGGATTTTTTTTTACATTAGCTACTTTTTACTAGCTCATCAAGCTATGAAATAGTGTAATAAATTGAACTATGAACCTAGCTATTTACATTTTATATGCATAGATGATCAAGATTTCTCCACTTTTCATCTTCTCATCTATCTTCAAGTTCTTTCTCTTTTGTTTTTAACTCCAATGTCTATTCTTTGTAGCTTGAAATTGATGTTCTATAGGCCATCACTCCTCAGGTATTTTCTTTGGAATTATTGTTCTTCAAAATTATATTTGGAATTTTTTTTTGGCATTCTTTTAGACAACTTGTCTAAAATAATTATTTTGAACTATTATTCCATTCATCTCACCATTTTGTCTATGGATGATTCTCTCGAAAAAATTCATTCAATATTTTTATGTTTGATAATTTATCTAAAAGAATTCCTTTGACAATCTTTTTGAAAGAATTCTTTCAAGTTTTATGCAAGTGACCCTTTGACTTTGAAATGAACCCTTTTTAAAATTACTCTTGTGCCCTTCAACTTGAATGTGGCCTTCAAAAAAAATGCAAGTGTCCTTCACAAGTTTGAAATGGTACTCTTTTGAACAAAACATACCCTTTAGAAAAGATGATAGGGTCCTTTATCTTAAAAAAGTCCTTCAAAAAATTTATAACCTACCATTCGGATAAGCTAAAGTGCCTTTCAAAAAAGTTATAAGTGACCATTCAAAAGATTAAAGATGCCCTTTTATTTTGAGTTGCCCTTCAGAAAAACTATTATGATCCTTCAGAAAAGTTGTTTCAAAGAAAATGTTTGAAATGATTCTTTCCTTCAATTTTTTTGAAAAAATACCTTCAAAAAGGAAAGCATCCTTCAAAATAAATGAAAGTGTCCACTTTCTAAATAAAATTCCCTTTGGGAATGTTTACAGTGTACCCTTTGAAAATATTGCAAAGAACCCTTTAGAAAAAGTGAAATGCCCTTTTGAAAAGTTGAAAAGTGACACTTCAGCTTTGAAATGATATCTTTCAGAAAAAATCATAGGGTAAATTTTTGGAGACTTATCCTTCAATAAAGTTGAAAAAAAAAAACCCAAAATAATTAACACTTAGCAAAAGGTCAAAATAAACCCTCTTAAAGAATTCATTACCAAGGACTTAGCCAAAAGACTAAAGAACAAAGATTTCAAAAGAAAAACACTTGGGTTTTTTACATGTAGAAGAATTTAGATTTGTATAATAACACTTCTTATTAATACTGGGCTTGACCAAAGATATAGACTTAGACAACTAAACTTTCAGATAGGGGTTGACCAATTTTGGCCTAAAAGGTCAAAATTTGGTCAACAAATTGGTCATTCATTAGGGGTAGTATGCTTGCTATACTGACCAAACTAATAGCCTATATATTCCATTAGGTATGGAGTCAATTAAAGATGTATATATACTAGAAACCTTGACCATGATTCAGATCTTGATCAACAAGACAACCATTGACTTCCTCGAACATACAAAGGAAAGAGACACACAACAAAGACTAAAGCAAACACACATGTGCTACCTAGCCCTTAAGAAATAAAATACATAATAGAAAGAAAACTAATTATGTATATCTATTTAGATGTACTCTTATCCCTCCTAGATCAAAGGGAAAACTTCATAGGTCTCTTCCATGGCAAGAAACTTCATGATGCCAGACAAGCTGTCAGTTGGAGCAGGAGCTTGGTGACTCATCCCTCTCGCTTTCCACCTTGATTGGCATGTATCCAAGTGGATTAGGTTCAATCATGTCTCCAACATACATGTACTCATATTTTTATTTGAAGCATGTCTCATGTTGGTCCTTCATGCTAGTGTAGTCTATCAATTGATCAATGGTTATTATCTTATCATCATAGGGTTCATTTGTCTCATGCCCCTCTTGGTATGCATCATGGACTAACTCCTTATTTTATATATTTTTGAGAATATTGCCAAAATAATATCTTACTTCATCATGGATTTATTAAATAAGGGTGGCTAGTGTGATGTTTGAACTGAGACAAAAAATTTCTAGATCATTCCAAAAATCATCATTTTCTTGCTCAAGAATTCTTTCTTGAAAGCCATTAACAAAATAATCAGACCTCTCTCCTTCTTGCTCAAAAATAAAATTCTATAGCTACTAAAAAATAAGGGTCTCTAGATATTCAATAACATGCTATTAAACCTAATTCAACTTAGGTCCCATGGCTCAGGTATTATCTTCATCAAAGCAACAAGAAGGTTCATCAAAAAGAGAGAAAGAGAGCTCACCAAGCTTACATTCTCCATCCAATGTTGACATGTAAAGTCTATCAATATCATCTTCATATTAATGGATCATTTATATGTATGTGTGACCTATATATTCTCCTTGAATCATGTCACCTTCAAGAGTCACTTCTTCTACCTTATTTTCATAAAAACCTCCTAAAACAACAACCTCTTGAGATATGATTTGACCATATTCTTCATCTTTGATAATTCTTTCACTTCATGATCAAGATGATAATTACCATGATGATGTCCATATGGACTAATTATGATGATCACATCTTCATTCTCAACTTATGATAGCCTCTTAATCAACCAAGAATTGCATTTTGTCTTGCTTACTTGTTTCCCTTAAAATAGGTTCCTCTTTAGGATGAAAAGAACTGAAGGGTGAATGGATAGACTCATGAGTCTAAAATGAAATATTTGGAGTATGGAAGATAATGGAAGTTGAAGGGAGTGAAAATGGATTATGGGATGAAGGAGAGGACTTTGGAAAGAGGCAAGCACTAGTGAGATCAAAATCAGATCGAGAATGAGAAGTGGGGTTTTCTTTGAGAGCCTCATGAGGAAGAGGAGATAAACCTTGGGTTAAAATCAATTTATTCTCTTCCTTCCACTTGATTAACACTTCATCCACATTAGATATTGTTTGGTAACTCTCTTGAAGGGGTGTAGATGGGGTGTGTTTAGACATGGGATTTTTTATTAGATCGAAACCATCTATTACACCTTAATTACAAAATCTTATTCTTGACTCTAATTATTCAATCTATTTAGCTAGATTTTCTTAGAAGAGTCTTTCTTGGAGATAATTCACCTCATCATTTTATACTTTATACTCTTAAACAATAGTCTTCTCTTCTTCCTTACCCCATAATTCAACTATTTGATTCCAACTCATGATCTTAGGATTGGAACTCTCTTCTTGAGGATAGGTAACAACTTTATCTTTCTCAAGGTCTTGATCTAGTTCATGATAGACATTTATCCATCTTGGAATTTTGACATCATGTTGAAGGGCTTGAGGAGGTTGAGGGGAACCAGGAAGAGTTTACACATGCATAAAGAGAGCTAGTTGAGGATGGACATGTTATTTTATAATAAAAATATGATGATTTTATTAAAAGGAGGGCTCACAATCTAAGGAAATAAAAAAATTAGGTTCTATAAACGGTTGTTCTAATGTCCTTTAGTGTTTGATTGTTAGGTGCAAAAGATTAAAAATAGGATGAGTTAATTCATTAGATGGGTTAAAAGGTTGAATCATTTTATTTTGGTGAGAAAGTGTTATTTGATAAAAAGTATTTGGTATATATGGGGAGGGTTTATTTTGTATATGAGGAGGTTGTTTTGGTATGGAAAAAGGGATATAAGGCCAAATACCTTGAGTAAGTTAGATTCTCCACCTTACTAGTTTCTCCTCCATGGATGTCATGACTTGAGCTTGCTTAAACAAGTATTCCTCCTTGTATATAAGCTCATGATGATATATGTTTCACTCATTCAACCTATATATTTCCAAAATATATTTTTAAAACTCCAATACTATCTCCTTAGCACTCTTGTATTCAGTAGGAGAAGGCTAATTAGTAGGGCTACTTGAGGTGATTGAATGAACAACATGAGCTTGATCAAACCTATATGAAGGAACATAAGATCCATATTTCTCAATAATGGGATTATACGTACCGCATATGATCTATTGATGGACTAGGGCTACTTAACCAGCAGATTCAATTTGGAGTCACCATTAACATTGATTGAAATGCCTCTAAAAGGGTGATTGATTGCGGACCACACCAAGAATTCTTTAACTCCTTAGATAAATTGTCCCATCGAGGATACCAAAAACTATTTACATTTAGATTTTCACACTTGAAGATATGCTTAGTTCTCCTCATCTAAGTAATAAAATGGAATCATATCTCTTGTTTTGGGTGACAAGTCTATTGAGATGATTCTCTAGATTAAGGGCTAGCTCCCCTTGATGCACCTTGTAGGCTCTTCTAATCTATCAAATATGTATGAAAAGGGAGAAAGAAAGCAAATAAGAACATAAGAGGTGATGTACTATTATTTGATATCCTCTCACTTGACTGAAATCACTACTTAAAGACTAAGAAAGTTTCTTCACACAAACTGACAACTCTCTATGCTTTATCACATCAGTGTTTCACATGTTAGATTCGAGAAGGTACTTGACATTTAGGATAGTAATAAAAAATTCCAAGAAAGAATATAGTATTAAATCAATTCTAAAATGTCTTTACACTTATGAAAGAATAGTAACAAGGACCTATAACAATACTCTTTCTGCACATTGGTAGGTAATTGAGGATAATAGGTTAGGAAAGATAACCTTTACTAAATAAGAAAACCAAAATTTGGACCAATACACAATAATTCATCACATGAGTATAAAATTACTTGTATTATTTATTCAAGAGTTACCAATACAAATCTAGCTATCATTTCACTATAACCAGTGGAGGCTTCAAAAGGAGTAAAAATAATACAAACACATACACACACGCACGCACACACACACATGCACACACATGTGCACACACACACATAAACACACACACACACACACACACACACACACACACACACACACACACACACACACACACACACACACACACACACACACACACACACACACACACACACACACACACACACACAAACACACACACACACACACACACACACACACACACACACACACACACACACACACACACACACACACACACACACACACACACACACACACACACACACACACACACACACACACACACAACCTTTAAGAGAGAAGTCAAGTGAATGAAATGCAAAGAACAATAAAAAATGTGTCAACTAAGAATAGGAATAATTACTATCATTCTTTAAGATGTTTCTAATGGTTATAATAGTAGAATAAAGATCTATTAAACTGTGCTTTTATATAAATGGGCTCAACTATTGGAAATTTGTTTTGCCATTAGCTGCTTTTCTTAGCAAATTGAGATGTGACATGACATAACAACTTGAAATATTAATCTACCTATTTTCATTTTTTGTGCACAAATGCTCAATATTTTTCCATTTATCATCATCTCATCTATCTTCAAGTTCCTACTCTTTTATTTTTAACTCCAACAACTATTCCATGCAGCTTGAAATTGACATTCTATGGGCTATCACTCCTCAAGTATTTTCTTTGGACTTGTTCTCAACACTTGTATTCAAACTTTTTATTTTATTTATTTTTTTACAATTTGTTTGAAATAACTATTAAGGACTCTTCTTCCTTTCCTCTTAGCATTTTTTTGTGTATGATTCTCTCAAAATAATTCATTTTGGTTTTCTATGTTTGACAATTTATCCAAAATAATTCCTCAGATAATCTTTCCAAAAGAATTATTTCAATTATTTTATAAGTGACCCTTCAACATTGAAATGAACCATTTTTATAAGGAATCTTAGACCCTTAAACTTAAAAGTGGCCTTAAAAAAATTCAAGTGTCCTTTAGGATTTTGAAATGGTCCTTTGCTGAACAAAACATACCCTTCAAAAAATATGAAAGGGTCCTTTAGATTAAAAAAAATCCTTTCGGAAAGTTTTCACCTACCCTTTGGATAAGTTGAAGTGCCTTTTGGAAAAGTTATAAGTGACCATTCAGAAGATTGAATATGCCCTTTCCTTTTGAGTTTGCCTTCAAAAAAATTGTTATGGTCCTTCAGAAAAGTTGTTTAAAAAAAATGTTTGAAACAATTCTTTCCTTCAGATTATTGGATAATATCCATTCAGAAAGGCAAGTGTCCTTCATAAGAAATAAAAGTCTCCACTTTCCAAATAAAATGACCTTTGGGAATGTTACCAATGTATTCTTTGAAAAGATTGCAAAGAACCCTTAAGAGAAAGTGAAATGCCCTTCAAGAAAGTTGAAAAGTGGCACTTTAGCTTTGAAAGGATATCTTTTGGAAAAAATACGTAGGGTAAATTTTTTGAAACTTTTCCTTTGGTAAAATATAAAATAAAAAACCCAAAAGAATTAACACTTAGCAAAAGACCAAAACAAACCCTCCAAAAGAATTCATTATAAAGGACTTAGCCAAAACACTAAAGATCAAAGATTTCAAAAGGAAAACACTTGGGTTTATTACATGTAGAAGACTTTAACTTTATATAAGAACACTTCTTCTAAATGCTATACTTGACAAAAGATATAGACTTAGGTAACTAAAATTTTAGATAGGGAGTGACAAATTTTGGCCTGAAAGGTGAAAATTTGGTCAGCAATAACCTACTACCTTCATAACCTTGATAAATTATTTAGTAGAGAGCATGATTTATATCTTATCTTCCTATATAAGAGGTAAAAAAACTACCTTTGTACCACCTTTCTAAAAAGTGTGTGTGTTATGCTCTCCATCAAGAACTATTTCCTATCAAATTGCCATGGTCACCCTAACAACACATGGTATGAATCCATCAGAATAACATCACACCATATTTCATCATTATAATGTTTTCCTATATAAAACTTGATTAGGTACCCTTTATCTATTGTAACATCATTCCATTTATTAAACGATGAAATATGATAAGGATTAGGATGATTTTCACATTGCAGATTTAGTTTCTCAATCATTTCTTTAGAAACCATATTTTCACAACCACCACAATCTATAATTACTTTGCATACATTTCTACCCAAAGTACTTCTTGTTCAAAAAATATTTTATTGTAACCATGTATAACTACCTTCATTATTTCTCACTTGTTAATACATTTGAGTGATCATAGTTCTTCTCATCATGAGATTCTCTCTAACATCTACTGGTACAACTTTAGTATTCTACTTTTCTATCTCAACCTCAACTATAGTCACTCTTGGGCAATCTTCTTACCTCCTTTCTTGATCTTGATAGTGTGGAAACTCAAATTATCTATGCCCTTCTTATCCACATCTATAACAAACATAAGATCTATGATGATTTAGAAACCATCCTCTAGCACCATTGTAACCTCATCCTCTTTGAAATCCTCTTCCTCTTTTTTGGTATTGAAACCCTTGCCTATTGTCATCTTACCTTTCTTCACCACATGATTATTTACCTTTATTGGAATTAAATACACCTTTGGTGGAATTAAACCCACCTCATCACATTATTGGAGGGGATTTACCTCTTCTTAGACCAGGAGATGTCCTTTTGAAATTCTATCTATTTTGTTTTTCTTCCACCTTCAAATCTAATTGATAAGCCTCCTTCATATTAAGTATGTTAGGCATGCTTAATTATTATTAAATAGAAAATTTCAAACTATTTTCATACCTTTCATCCATATACTCTTCTATTTCATCATGCTCCAGTCATATGGAAATCTTGTAAAATTCATCTATATACTTTCGTATATTATGATCTTTTTGCCTCAAATTTTGAAATCCTCTGTATAGTATTTGTGCATAATCCATAGGAAGAAATTTATCCCTCATATTCTCCATATTTTCCCATAAATTAATATTATCTTTACCTTTATCTATCTCTCTTTCTATAGGTTATCTCACCAAATCATTGCATGACCTTTCAATTTTGTACATACAAACTTTACCTTCTTGTCTTCTCTCATAGTCTTCCACTTGAAGAATTTATCCATGATATTAATCCAATGTATCAAATCTTATAGAATTAAAATAACCCCATAATATATAACATAAAATTTGATTCCTTTATTTCTTCCTTCTAAATCCTGAACCATCCTCTCTTCCATCAATGGTGGCTGTTCTTGTTTTTCTTCTTGCTAAATTTCTTCATCATGATATTTGTCTTCCTCATCACCACCTTGTCTTGTTATCTGATTGGTGATAACCTATGTAAATTGTTAAAATTTCCTCTATATCTCTTTTATATTCCAGTTCATCTGTGTAATACCTCCTCATCTTCTTTCCATGTCTTTCTCCTCCAAGATTTGAACTTGCTCTAATACCAAATAATCAAACCAAAAGCTATTAAGATAATAAAATTACCAATAGGCCATGATCTAAAACAATAAATCAGAATTGAAATATTTAAAAACCCACACCATGCTTAAATAATCCTCAACTAAAAATTTAGAGTTGACATGCAAAATTTGAAAAAACAAAAATCTAAAAAAATGCCTATTTTTAGAAGCTACTATTTATAGTAAGTTTCACATGCAAGCATGAGTGGATATAATTTTTTTTATAAATATCCTAAATACTATAACTATCTTATGGGACAAAATTCAACTAAACTTGATATCTAGTTCTAAAAATATATAATTTTTAGAAATAGAAAAATATATAAAAAATCATTAAATTTTAATTTTAGACCCTCAAATGATCACATTTGGCCTTCAAAAAATATAAAAATAAAATATAAGGGGATATATATCCTTAAGGCAAACAAATTTTTTGCTATAGTCATTTTGGTACATGGAAAATATCAAACAAAGTTACAGGTCAAAAGGTATGGTCTCCAAAAGGTTGCCCTATTTTTTATTCATCACCTAGAGGTTTAGTCCTCTTATAGGTCACCCAAAACCTTTGGACCAATCCCATGTTACCCCAAACTTGGAAAGAACTAAAAAATGTTCTCTTAAGGTTATAGTTTGGTGTGCTAATATTAATTATTGTTACTTTACATGTTGTATATACTAGACTTATAGTATACTAACTTTTTGCTCCATTTTTATGTCAATTTTCACAATAAATTAACCTTGTTCCATTGAAATTGGTTGGTTCCCCATTTCACTAATTTTTGTCTTAGTTTTTGCACCAATTTTTACACTACAATAATATATTATAATTAATAAATGGATTTCACAATATTTCACTACTTTAGGTATGAAATTATGGATTCAATCAGACCTCGATTTCTTAAGCACACACTCCTATAAATGATGATTATGAAATGAATATTCCATTCAATGATATTTAATGCAAATAAAATATATAAGGGCCATACCCTCTACAATAATCAAATTTTCACCAAGAAAGCACAATGGTTTGTCTAACCAATCTAATGTATTCATTACTTATTATTATATCTATAATTTTTATTATCTTTAATTAATTATTTTAATATTAATTAAGGACTTATTTTATACATATTTCATTCTATTTTCATGTGAAGCACAATTCAACATTTTGTCCTACATTAAATATTACACTTCATAGGTAAGTTTAGGTACACATTTTTCCTTTTCCTCTATTAATTTAGGTTTGTTAAATTAATAAAATATAATGGGGTAAATTTAGACATATAAATTAACATTTAAGCTAAAATAATGTACATGTGATCATTCCTTTTACACACTTATCTCATTACCTATTATATGGCCTTTTGACTAATTTCCTTCACATTTTTTGTGAACAACCCATTATTCTAACTAAACTTATGACCAAAACATTTATCTATACAAACTAATCGATAGCCTAAACTTATTCCAAGACTAACCCTTATCTTTAGTTTAGTAATTATACATCTTAGGATAACAACACCCTATTTGGACAATAAAAATATTTGTTGGTGTCCACTTTTACCAACAATGTCCTCCCACCAATTAATGAATATTTTCCAAATTTAAAACGTCACTAAAGGATTATCCTAAAAGTTTGGAAATCCTATCCAAAATAATTATAAAAATATCACTATAAATCCACATTGTAAACCTTTTTTCACACAAGAGTATTCCACATTGAAAATCATTAGAATTCTAATTTCATATTAAGAGAAAATTCCCTATATATACTAATTTTAATTATGCACAACCTAGTAGCCTTAAATTAAGGTTTGAATACACCTCCAAGATCATAAATCATGGTCTAAACACTTAATCACACTAGGATTTAACCAATATTTATCATTTTATACCAATGTTTCACACACACCACAATAAAATTGATATATAAGTAACACTCAACACATGGGGTGTTGATTTCAATAATAAATTGAACCACTAACCTCATTTTTAATATATGATTTCATTCATATTTCTATGTCATTGATCTAGGGGTTTTAAGTGATGAATAGTTACACAATGCTATCCACATCATATCAAAACATATTACAAAATATATATAACACATAGGTGAAGGTGAACATAACCTAGATCTATAAGATATTTTTTGTCTATCAGAAAAGGATAACCTATTTAGATGATATCATCCCAAACTAGTGTCCATTCCCACCACTAATTAATAGGAACCTTAACAAATATTTTTATAAGTTTTCATTTAACCAACATAGTCCCCTTGTCAGTCTCAAATCTAAAAATAATCCACATCTAAATTTTATAGATAAGTTTATATTTATGTTTTGTATTTTCCATAGAACATTTCCAAATTTCTCAAGTTCAAAGTTAGCTTGTAACATTTACTTCGTATATGTAGCATTCTAATTTTTCACATCATTTTTTAATGTTTAGGTAATTAAATTCATTTTTTTCCAAGAATTTGATAAAATAATGTCAACCAAGTATGAAACATTCATAAATAAGGTGGAGCACATGTACTATACTTATATGTGGGGAACTTACTATCATAATTATATCCCTTACTAAATACAACTCTACATTTTAAGGTTGGATGTTTTTGGTTGAAACTAAAGAAAGGAAGATGTAACCTAACAAGTCATGTAAGTGCTTTTTTTAAGGCATATCCTTATCTCCCAATCTTTGTATCTTTTTCCCCTATGTTTTCCTTCAAGTTAAGTTTTATTTCACCTCATTAGAGGGTATTTAAAATACAATTTATAGGCATACTATAACCTGAAAAGGTATATTTAATTTTATTCTTATTATTTTAATAAATGACCTAAATATTAAAATATAAATATGGGTATGGATCTTGTTGTACCCAACACACCTCCTTTTTGTTAGGGAAATGGGGACCCAAATTTTTTCATACTATGGTCTTGAATTTGATCCCCTCTTCCATATATTTATGTAAATTCTAGGAAAAGACTAATTATTGGCCTTTCATACTTTGTCAAGATGAAATTGGTATTGTGTTTTATTTGTGACTTATTAGTTTTAGGGCTTATTTCTATCGAGCTTATTCCATAATTCCTTTGGGTTTCTTTCTAACTTATCTTTATTCAACTTATCTTAATTAGACATTTTCCCTAAAGCATTTTGTCTTTATTAGGCCTTTTATTGAGGATCTTTACCATAGACTTATCTTTGTCAGGGACATTGTTGTGGACATTTTGTCTAAAAAAAGTCCCCTGATAGAATTAGATCTATGGGGATTTTTTTGTGGGAATTTTAACTAGAAAAATAGACCTACCTTTCATCCTTTTTGGAATGACCCTTGAAGTTTTTTGGTCAAGGGCACTTTGCCCTACTAATTAGATCCTTGAGACTTTTTGTCATGGGCACTTTTCCATATGAATTAGATCCTTTATAATTATTGCAATGACCCTTCAGGACTTTTGTCCTAGGCCTTTATCCTTTGGAAATGACCCTTCAGGACTTTTGTCTTAAGCCCTTGCCCTCTGAGACTTACCCTTTGGTAATTTCATCTTGGGCACTTGTCCCTCCAAATAACCCTTCAAGATAATTGCCTCAGACATTTTGTTATATAGAATTATGTCTTTGGGAGAATAATTGCAGATAGTTTGTCTAAAATAATTTCCCTAATAGAATTAAATTACTAGACTTATGTCTTAGACATTTTTGTGACAAAATGTGCATGCTTCGTAAGTTATGTTTCAGACATTTTATTTGAGACATTTTACATAGGGTCACTTATTCTTTTGAAATTTTTTTCATGGGCATTTTACCTAATGAAATAGACTCTTTGGGATAATTGCTTTGAAAATTTTATTTGAAAAAAATTCCTTGATGAGATGCATGCCCTACATAAAAAGGTTTTAATAATTCCCCCACACAAAATGGCCAAAAATACCCCTACTACCAATGTCAATAGACCAAAACAACCTTGGAATTACCAAGTGGAACCCCTACTTGAAGAGCATTTTATTATGTTTTGAGCTTAATTTAATATTTTAGCCTAGGTCCTAAATAAAATTTATTCATACATCTAAGACCTTAAGCTAGAATATTCATGCACGGTATTTTATATATATTTCCCAAAGTATTATTCTAAGTCCTCTTTTCATTTATGATTATAGAGTAGAGCAAACCAAGAAATAACAAGTGTCAAGCTCACAGGGAGGTACGCTAACTTGATGATCATGTGGAGGTATTTGACATTCATATAAATGTCAAAATTAGTCTTAGAGATAAAAGACATATGAATTAAATTGTGATGGTCATGTGGAGTCATTGATGGTCATGAGGACATTTTTGATGGTCATGTGAAATTCAAATTTAAGATCAGTAAAAAACTAACATGATATTAAATTATGATGGTCACATGGACATCATTGATGATTGTAAGGATGTATTTGATAGTCGTATGAACATTAAATTTAAGCTTGTAAATTAACCATTTTGAAATAAAAGGTTATTGGGCCTATGCAGATCAATGGCTAATGATGATCTCTATAGTTGATCCAATAGTACAAGATCAACAAAGACATTTCAAAGAAACAAAGATGTGATACGTGTCAAGATCACAAGTGTCAATGATTCAAATCACTAAGATGTATGAACCACATTAATTTGAGCATATATGATCAATGGTGTGAGATTAATGTGGAAAATTCAAAGGTTTTAAAACTATCAAAAGACTAACATTTAGCACAAAAACATTTAATCTATGACTATAAAGAACATAGAGGGCATGTAGAGATACCAAATGGCATGCTCATGTACCATCATGTAGTAGATCAACAGTGTAAGATCAATGTGGAAAATTCAAAAGTCCCAAAACTAGATAAAGACTACCACTTGACATAAAAACATTTGAGATATGACTATAAATAATGTAGAGGCCCTATGGAGCTATCAAATGGAATGCTCACATTCTATCATGTAGTAGATTTATGGTGCAAGTCATAGGTGGATTTTTTAAAGATCCAGACTTAGTGATAGGTATAGGAAACATGTAATGTATAGCTATTTTTATTTGGTCATAGTTTCACTGGTTCTAAAAACATTGATATAGTGATACTTCTCTTTGATAAATAACCTACATTTCTAGTGTCTATTGCCTTAGCCATTCAGACCACATACCCTTAAAAGGCTAAGACTTTGTGAATGTATAGTTTTATAAATGGAACATATATTTTAAAGTTTTTCATGCATTTTAAGCTATAATTGTTAAAAATTTCCTTCATCTTCATACACATACACATGTTTGATATCTTTTGAAAAGGCTATTGTAAATCGATAATTGGAAGTAGACCCTTATGCAATTTTAAACCACAGTTGGAAATCAAGTTCTAACTATCACATGTAACAACCTTGCATGAACTTGGAGGATGAAGCGACCCCTTCCCCAATTCTATATAAATAATTATAATCCAACTTGGATTTTACTTAGAGGATTTTGAATAGAGGAGCAACATCAATTTTAATCATCAATAAATATGTTTGTGTATTTTATTTCCAATTTATATGTAATGAGTTGTTACTTTATTTGGTTATATGTTTCAATAATATTTAGTGTGCAAAAGTTAAAAATGGATTATTGATTATTTTGATTGATGTACTGATATGTAAATGTGTAAAAACTATTAAAAGATTGGTAAAATATATTAGTCAAGATAGTCAAGTTTATTGTTTCATAATTTTGAATGTGTACTAGTGCTTTCTTTGATGTAGTTTTCTATGTGTGTGCAAAAGCTACCTTACATACTTCACTATCCCAAGCCATACTATCTTGATTAAGGTCATGAAATAGCTATTATAAAAGGGGAAACCTTTTACTAAGGCTTATGAATTTACTACATCAATATCGTGTTATACTTCTTAACCATGTCTGATTGTGTGTGTAATAGATGCTAGCAATAAGCATAGGTTCTAAGAGCACATGTCTATTTAGAAACCAACCAGGGAAGTAGTTTTTGAAAACTAAAGATCCCTCTTTTCTACCTTACACTTCCTTCCTTTTTGATTTTATTTTGAGATCTTCCCACTTTAGATTATAATCCAACCATCCATCCAACTCATATAGAGATTGACTACCCTTTAGGAACCACACCTCCATCCAGAAACCTTTTCAACAACATGCACGACCTACATGTTATTCCATCAATAGGTTGCAATAGGATGCATACTTATAAGAAATGCCCTAGATTGGAGTTTACCTCCATTGAGATCCTAAAACATTAGAGGCTATCTCCTTTTATTGTGTTGTTAATAAAACCCACATCAATAGATCTATACTCTAAACCTTTGATGTCATTGTCCATGGTTAATCAAGTGAAAATAATATGTATTAAAAATTTTCATCACCATCAAAATTTAATGATAGAAAATAAATTTTATATATTAAGATAGGTACATTGTAATGGTATAAAGGGGTTAGACATCAAAATTATAAATTAAACCATATTTAGACACCTAGTTTTGGTACAAGTCTTATTATTGATTTTATTTTCATGAATATGGACCATTAATTGGAATTAGTATATTATTGGAAATTTTCCATATGCCTTCATCCCTTTTCTTCTTTTTGTGATCTTGTTCTATTATTATTTTTATCTCTCTTCAATATTTATATTTACTTTTAGTATTTCTATTTTATGGAATCAAAAATTTATCAATTGTGTCCTAAAAACAATTAACAACCTACTAATTTTATCACTTTTTAATTTTGGGGTCTTTCTTCCCTCCTTCACCTCTTTTCAAATTTCAAGTGTTTTAATTTAAGTTGTTTTCTTTTTCTTAGTTGGATTGTGTGGCAATAAGTTTATAGTTAAGAATTCAATAAGCTTTTATGTACAAATAATCCTACATACATTTCAATAGAAATAATTAAGAATATTAAAGTATCATGACACACTAAATGTTATATTTATTCTCTTAAGTAGTATTCAAATAAATTTGAATGTTTATAGTTACATATTGTGTGAAAATAAATACTAGGATAATGGTCATGTAGTTTGATTTGATTATATATGAAGAAAATACCAATCCATATCTCTGACTTGTGTTTGGTATTACACTCACATACACAAAAACTACATTGGACTTAATTTCATTCATGTGTGATATGTAGCTTCAACTCATTGAGAGGAAGTTGGAGCTAGGTAACCTTAAACCCATTTATTCCAATTAAAACACTTTTTGGAGAATTAGATAAATATAAAAAGATAAGATAAATATGACATTTTTGCAACCAATTTAGTTCTTAAAGATAAAAGTATGTAATTGGTACATGGGTACACAGTCAACAATATAAAAGGTACACAATCGATAACCTATTATTTCCATACAATATAGAATTGATGACCTTATAATTTTTTCTTTTCATAAAACATATCTAGATTACATGGTTTTAGTGTAAAAATATTATATATCCTATTTATAAATTCATATTACCAAAAAAGTGATTATGTGTGTGTTTTCATCATCTTCACTTCCCTTTAGATTCCATTGCATGTCCAATCATTTATCTTAATTGAAGTTTCTCTTTTAGGCATTGTTTAGATGTGATTAATTTTGATGACTATATTATTATAAATGTATATTATTCATGTTTTTAATTACTTGGATGCATGTTAGTTATCACCCAAACCATAAATATTTAAAAAAATTGGTGAATCCCTTTGACCTTTAGTGTTTCCTTATTTTTCATATCTTTAGTATTTTATATATTTTTTGATTTGGCATTGAATTCTTATTATTTATATTGATATAACCCCATCCTAATATTTTCATTCACCTTTTATTTCCTATACTTGGATTCATATCCACTTCTTAGAGCTAGGTTAACCTAACATTCATCAAACTTAGGGTTTAATTCCCTTCAACCACTAGGATTCATAAATTATTTATTTTAATTTGGATTCTTAAGGTTTTCCTTATCATATTATTAGATAATAATTATTATTGATTGCTTAAAATTTGTTCTTTTTAATAGATTACATCTTGTTTATAATGTAATTTTATGATATGAAATAAAAATATATGAACTATATGAATAATGAAAATTCAAAATTTACATATGATGACAAAATATTAATAAGGATGTACATTTAAAAATTACATAATGAGTTACAAAACTCCATCTTATTTTCAAAAAGTTATGGAAATGCTAAATCTAGTAACTCATATACACTATTATTCTCAAGTGAATAGTGATTCTCATGTAATTATTAATGGTTTTTTATCTTCTATTTATATTTTATTTAGTGTGCCCATGTTTGAAACTAATAACCAATTTTCTCTTTTTAATGGACCTCATAAGTATAATTTTGTTCCTACTCATGATATAGTGACCATGAAGCATGTCATGGGTGAATTATAAATATAAGAGTGTGATTTATCTCTTCATTCAAGTCATTCAATGTCAAGCTTACTTCTAATGCTACAACTTATAATCCTATTTCTCATGATGTGATGGATATTTATCTCCCATTAGACTTTGAAAATAAAAATTTTAAATTATTTAATTGCCATTTAGATCCTTATGTTCATCTTACAACCTTATTTACTTGTTTTATAAACTATGATAATCATAGTTTGCTATTACTTAAGTTGTTTCCTACAAACTTGAATACTGATGCTTTATATTGGTTTAATTATTTACCTAGAGGGTCCTTATCTATTGGTCGATAATCAAAAGAATATTTTTAAGATCAATTTATCACTAATATTTGAATTCATATCATATTTTAGAGTTTTCCATATATTAAACAAAATTAGAATGAGGATATTTATTACTATATTATTATATTCAAGTGTTACATGCATTTATTATTCAATAAAATATCAAATTTATAAAATAAATACATCTTTAATAATATAATTTTATTACCTCTCAAATAAAATAAAGTTTCTAAATCATACCAATCATTTTATCCTCTTTTTTTTATGGTCTTAACATTTATGGATGAGATATATCACCAATATAAAACTATAAATTTTTCACATATTAGCACTATTCCTATGCCTAAAAAACTGCATAAACAAAATTATATGAGAATAAAAACACACCTCAAAAAAATCATGCATCTTCATTAAATGGATCACGTAAGATTCCAAGGATATTTTAAGACCAATATGGAATATTGATGAAATTATTTGAGACTAATTTTATAGTATTATCATCCATTATAAATCCTAGTTTAAAACTTGTGCCAAAATATTATAATGAGAATGAATTTTATGGATACTAAAAATTAAATGGATGTCAATGAACAAATATAGTGCATTTAAAATAAATATTCAAGATCTTATCAATAGTGGTTTGGCTGAACTAGACCCACTATAAATAATTTACATATTAACCATTCAAATCCTTAAAAAAAAAATCTCAAGGAAAAATAATACACACCAATTTTTAAGGAAGATGCACTTCCACACAAAAATGTAATAATCAAGGTTTATGATGATGCCATCAAAACTTATTATTCTCTTATGACATATTTGTTCATTGTTTTTTATATGTGAGTAAACAAAAACATGGATTATTAGTATATGTCAAACTCAATTTAATATGTGTATCCTTAATTTTAATATATCACTTGGTTATGACATTGAAAATCTAACACAAATATCACTTATTCAACAATATTATCATCTATTAAACTACTTACATTTTTGGGTTCTAAAACATGTATTAGATAATTATATGTTAGTATAAAATTATTTAATTTTAGTATTTTTTGGGGAACTTAATGGTTAGAAATGATGAATGTAACTTTGAATAGTTACATCAATCACATATTTATAAATTTTCAAAATGATAAGGTTTCAATATAACAAGATATCATGAATAAAGAAAAAATCATAAAACTTTATATCATAGATTTAGTCACATATAAAAAAATATCAATGCCCAAAATAAATACCTTTATGATTAAAATTATGAGAATGATGATTTAATGATATACCCTATCAAATAATTAGAAATTATGTCTCCATTTAATATCTATGATGATACTTTATGAGTTGATAGTATTATTATTTAGCATTTCATCTTCCTTAATAAAAGCTTTAAGATATACATATTTCACTATGATTTGAATACATGATCATCATAAATCCTACATCTATGGTTATCAATATTAGATTTAAAACCCATATATTTTTTTTTATCATGTCACATATCTTTAGGGTTCAACTCATATACCTTTGAATGTTAATACACTTAATCATTCATATCGTAAGGTTGAAGAATCACATAATTTGACTACATCAATATTCTTGCATGTGCTTAATTTTAGCCTATCTACATGATAAATATATTTTTATGATTATTTACTTTACCATACATTTATTGTATCAAATTTAATTATACCTTATTTTAGTGACACATATTAATCCTCAAATCCATGACATTATATTTTAGATGAGATAATGTATTATCCATGTTAACATTTTAGACTTCATAGATATATATTAATGTAACATAGTTTCTATTTATTGTATAAGTTTTTTCTACGTTATGTCTTTCATATGAGTTCCTCCCTTGATTTTTTTCATTCCTTATATTCATATAAATTTGACATTATGATTTCTCCTCCCATTGCATTGTAATTATTCTATCCCCTTGGTTTATATTGTTTTCCATATTTCATTAACCCTTTACCATTTATTTTTTATCCTATTATAAATGATTACACATACATATCAATGGTGAAAAAATATATATCGATACCTTATATACTATCATGCACTAAGTTTTGATGGAAATTTTAGGTTGTTTGTAATATTACTCTTCTTATTTCTTTTGATGTGTGACCCTTGGGTTGTTTATTTTCCTTTTGAACTTGATTTATGGCCTTTGTCTCATATTTTTATTCATTGATATCCTTTATGATTCTTATGTACACCCCTTAGTATCCTATTGGTGTGATTTTTTTGAATTTCATAAAAATAAACAAAAAAATTTAAAACATTAAAAATAAAAAATTGTTATCCTTTATCATTTTCAATGAATACATATCATTCTTATTTTCCTATGATATCGGATTGCATATGGATTTTTTGAATTTTCTTCTCATGGTATTATTTGAGTGGGTGAGATATAAGATATATAGTTTACTTATGATCATGATATTATAGAATCTACATATATACATTCATTATAACATCTTATGGGTATATATATATAGTAGGTTTAATTTTAAATCCTTCCTACTTTCCATTTATCATATTGAGATATTTATGTTGATTACATGTATCTAGTTATTACCTAAATATTTTTTCTTACATGGGAAATTTTTATTGTTACATGGATAAGTATTGAGGTTTCTCTTGTGTGCCTTTAATTTCTATTTTTTCATATCTACTATGACTTGGTTCCGTATCACGTGTGTTATATATTATTGTGTATGTGCATATTCACTATATATATCCATCTAATGGTCGCATATCTACATGGGGGTATATAACCTATCCCTATCTTATGTTTCAATGGTGGGAATTATTCTCTTTTATATCTCCTTGAGATTAATATTATTTTCATCTTTTACATATAAATATATAATGGGTCATCTTATTTTCCCTCTCATTATTTATCTAACTAATTATATCTTTCCACTTTGGCAATATATATGAATTTCTACATCACTACATATTTTTCACGTTTTTCATCCCACATTATGACTATGTATACATTATTTATTTCCTTTTAGGGAATCATACTCATAT
>JARHVA010001905.1:1345000-1347500 GCA_037957365.1 Torreya grandis | reverse complement strand
AGTTTCCATACTATCAAGATCAAGAAAAGAGGCAAGAAGATCATCCAAGAGTAAATCTAGTTGAGGCTGAAATAGAAGAGCAGAATACTGAAGTTGCACCAGCTAATGTTGGAGAAAATATCATGATGAGAAGAACCATGATTTATCCAAGGATCAAGTGTAGAATAAAGAAGGTGGTGATTCATGTTTGTGATCAAATATTTTTGGAACAAGATGTAATTCATATGGAAAGGTATGCAAAGTAATTATAGATGGTGGTAGTTGTGAAAATATGGTTTCTAAAAAAATGATAGAGAAGTTAAGTTTACAATATGGAAAGCATCCCAACACTTATCAAATTTCATGGTTTAAGAAAGGTAATGAGGTTACAATACATAAAAGGTGATTAATCAAGTTTTTTATATGAAAAACTTATAATGATGAAATATGGTGTGATGTTATTCTGATGGATGCATGTCATGTTTTACTGGGGAGACCATGGCAATTTGATAATAAAGTAGTTCATGATGGAGAAAAGAACACATAAAATTTTTGGAAAGGTGGTATAAAGGTAGTTTTGTTACCTCTTAAAGAGTAAGACAAGAGAAAAAACATGATCTATACTAAATAATTTATCCAATATATGAAGGTAGTAGTTTGTTATTATGCACTAGTAGAAAAGAATGAAGAAACATAAATGGTGTCAAAACCAATAGAAGTAGCAAGAGTGTTGAGAAAATATACAGATGTTATGCCTTATCAGTTACCAAATAGTTTACCACCAAAGATATATATTCAACATCACATTGATTTTATTCCAAGATCAACTCTACCCAATCTAGTAGCTTATAGGATGAGTCCAATAGAACATGCAAAATTAAATAAATAGGTTACCAAATTTCTAAGGAAGAAAGTGATAAGGGAAATTATGGGTCCATGTGCAATAATATCATTTATAACACTAAAAAAATATGGAGGGTGGAGAATGTGTGTGGATAGTAGAACAATTAATAAAAGTAAAATAAAGTATAGGTTTCTTATACCTCATTTAGATGATATAATGGATGTGCTTGTAGGAGAAAAATATTTTACCAAGATTGATCTAAGGAGTGGTTACTATCAGATTTGAATTCATGAAGGAGATGAGTGGAAAACTACATTAAAGACTATGGATGGCTTATATGAGTGGATGGTGATGCCATTTGGATAATCTAATGTACCTAGCATATTTATGAGGGTGATGAATATAGTTCTTTGAGAATATAATGGTAAGTTTGTAGTTATTTATTTTGATGATATTTTGATATTTAGTAGGACTAAATAAGATAAATAACAAAAATTGAGAATGGTAATGGATTTATTAAGAAAAGAGAACTTATATGCAAATTTGAAGAAGTGCAAGTTTATTCAAAATAGTTTGGTATTTTTGGGATTTATAGTTTTAGTATATGGTGTGAAAGTGGATGGAAAAAAGATAAATTTAATTATTGATTGGCATATTATAAGAAGAATTATAGAGGTAATAATTTTCCATGGTTTAGCAACTTTTTACAAAAAAAATATAAAAAAATTTAGTAGTATTGTGGCACCAATAACAAATTGCATGAGAGGAAATGAATTTGCATGGACTAGATCAGCCATAGAAAGTTTTGAAATTTTGAAGAGTAAGATTATAGAAAGACCAATTTTAACATTACCATATTTTAAAAAAGTGTTTGAGGTTGATTTTGATGCTTCATTTTTGGGAATTGGTGTTGTCTTGAGGCAAGAAGGAAAGCCCATAACATATTTCAATGAGAAACTGAATGAGGTAAGAATACAATATTTTACTTATGATGTTGAAATTTATGAAATTGTACAAGAATTAAGATATTGGAGCCATTATATTGTGCCTAAGTAGTTTATACTATTTATATATCATGAGTCTTTGATGTATGTGAATACACAAAAGAAGTTGAATAATCAACATGTAAAGTGGGTTTCTTTTTTTTAGGGGTATACTTTGTGTTGAAGCATAAATTAGGAAAATAGAATTAGGTAACTAATTCATTGATTAGGAGGGTAGCGTTATTAACCACTATGGTGAGTGAAGTGTTCGATTTGAAGCTATCAAAGAATTATATGATACCGATCCATATTTTAGCAAGGTAGTTGAGAAGTGCAGGAATCCATTAATAGATGGGATAGATTATTTTTATCATGAGTATCTTATGAAGGAAGGTTATCTCTTTGAATAGAAATAATTATGCATTCTAGTTGGGTCTCTATGAGACAATATAATATGAGAATTACATGGTGGTTTGGATGAACATTTTTGTAAGATGAAGAGAATAGATTTGGTGGAAGAAATGTATTTTTGACCAAAGATGAAGAGAGATGTGACAAGATATGTATCAAGGTGTAGAGTATGTTAGGAGGCTAAAGGACATGTAAAAAATATGATACTATACATGCCATTACTAGTTACAAAAGGAACATGGACAGATTTGAGAATGGATTTTGTGTTGGGATTGCTAAACAC